>CAEFZP010000137.1:0-137500 GCA_903064625.1 Mallotus villosus | reverse complement strand
ACGCCTCCTCACACACACACACACACACCACCTCCTCACACACACACACACACCTCTCACCATCTCACACACGCACACACACACACCTCCTCACCCCCAAGGAGGGGATAAACGGGGTGGCCTGGAGTCTACTGACAAGCACCGTCTCCTTCTCCACGCCCCTCCACTTACCATGTCCCGTCTGCCCTTGTCCCTGTCTCACCCCCCGTGGCTGTCACTGTCAACCCCTCTCTCTCTCTCTGTCTGTCTGTCTCTCTCTGTCTCTCTCTCTCTCTGTTTGTCTATGTCTGTGTGTCTCTATCTCTCTCCCTGTCTCTCCCTCTGTCTCCCTGTCTCTATCTCTCTCTCTGTCCCCCTGTCTCTCCAGGCCAACGACGGGGTTCTTCCCGACAACAAGGTGATTGCGGTGGAGCTGGGAGCCCTGCCGGAGCTGAAGAAGTACATGAAGAGAGCCATGTCCTTTGTAGCCATGATCAAGGTAGGCCTGCGGGCCTGGCCAGGTGGGGCAGGGAGGGATGGGGCTGAGCTGGGGGAGCCAGGGGGGGTTCTGCTGGTCCTCTTTCTCTGGCTGGCTGATGGAGGTTTTTGTTCCCTCCGGTTGTGTGTGTGTGTGTGTGTGTGTGTGTGTGCAGGAGAACCTGGAGAAGAACGGGCCCAAGGTCCTGGACCTGGAGCTGGAATTCGACGAACAAGCCGTTCTGCTGGAGAACCTCGTGTATCTGACGAACTCTCTTGAGGTGAGTCTCTCTGTCTCTCTCTCTGTATCTCTCTCTCTCTGTATCTCTCTCTCTGTATCTCTCTCTCTCTCTCTATGTCTCTCGCTGTCTCTCCCCGTCGGTGCCACACTCTGTCTCAGCCCACTCTTCGTCTATCCCTCTCTCCTCTCCTCCATCTCGATCGCCCCCTCTTTCCCTCACACTCTCTCACACTCTGCCTCTGCACTGCATTTTAATGGAGCCGCTCGGCTATGAGAGGAGACCTGGGTGTGATGTCGATTCCCCAGCCCACTGCCTATCCAGCCCCCACATGGGTGGGTGTGTGGGTGAGGAGGGAGGGAGGGGTTTGTCAGCACGGGCCCCAGCCCAACTCCTCATCAGCCAGGGCAGATGTCCGGTCTGGCTGTAGACAGGAGAAGAGAACCAGGTTCCCCCCGAGTCTGGATGTGTCTTGGAAGCCCGCGGCTAATGGCAGCCTGTGCGTTCCTCCTCCTCCTCCTGCAAACACACTCTGCATGTTAGGTTGGGCCCATCAAATATTAAACCAGTCTGCTAATGGTTTGTGTCTCTACATCTCTCTCTCTCTCTCTCTCTCTACATCTCTCTCTCTCTATCACACTCTCTCTCTCTCTCTCACTCTCTCTCTCTCTAAAACACTCTCTCTCTCTAACACACTCCATCCCCCCTCTTCTCCTATATCCCCCCCCACACACCCTCTCTCCTCTTTCCAGTTGGATCAGATAGATGTGTTGTTTGCGTCGGATGGCGATGACAAAGTGAAGGAGGACTGTTGCCCAGGGAAACCATTCAGTGTCTTCAGATCCGAGGTAGACCGAGCAGCCTTTTATCTCAGTTGTCGTCTGTCTGTCTGCCACCCAGCCTCCTCCTACTTCCTGTCTGTCTGTCTGTCTCCCAGCCTCCTGCTACTTCCTGTCTGTCTGTCTCCCAGCCTCCTGCTACTTCCTGTCTGTCTGTGTGTCTCCCAGCCTCCTCCTACTTCCTGTCTGTCTGTCTCCCAGCCTCTTACTTCCTGTCTGTCTGTCTCCCAGCCTCTTACTACTTCCTGTCTGTCTCCCAGCCTCCTGCTAGCTAGAGATCCCTCCTCCATGTCTGTGTGTCAGCTTGCCATGCAGGCCAGTGAGACTCTGGAAGGCGTAGATGCATTCTCTCCAGTGATCCGTCTTCTACACACACACACTTTTATATGCAGCGCTTGTTTGATACGCACACACACGCGCGTGTCTCGAGTTGTGTCGACTCGTGTCTAACGTCTGTGTGTCTGCGTGTGTGTCCAGCCCGGCGTGTCGGTGACCTTCGTGAACCCCCAGCCGTCCAACGGGCTGTTCTCCACCCAGGTGGACGTGCGCCAGGGAGACAGCCGGGACAGCGTGGTCCGCAGGCTGGCCAAGGTCAACAGGGGCATCAAAGGTAAAACACCCGGCCGTCCGCGTCCGCGCCCGACAGGAGACGCCCCCGAGAGCTTCGAGACGCGCAACCCGACCTGTTGTGAACGCCGAGATAGCCGTACGTGGGCTTATGAGTGGGCTTATGAGTGAGGCCTTTTCATGAATAGTAATCGGTCAAGTCGGAGCGCGGGGAAAAGACGAAGGCTTAAAAGGGCGTCCGATGAAATATGGATGTGTCCGTGGGACGTTTCTAAGTCGGGCGCACGCCTCACTTCGGTTATCCATAATGTATCTCCGGCTCCGTCAGAATCCCCTCTGTCGGCTCTGGAGCCCCGGGTGAGCGGCGTGTGTTTCCGGGTGCCGCCCGCCCCGTGCGGGTCTGTCGATTAACCCCCTCCTCTCCCCCCTCTCCCGTCCCCCTGCAGACCCGTCCAGGGTGAAGCTGATGCGCTTCGAGGACCCGCTGGGCGGCCCGCGGCGCGTGCCCGTGCTGGGCCGTGAGGAGGAGGGCAAGCTGCCCGTCCCCGAGGGCTCCGTGTTCAGCGTGAGCCTGGAGGAGCGCACGGTCAGCGTGGCCCACGGCGGCCTGAGCGCGGGGGTGGGGAACACCCTGGTTTACCTGCTGCAGTAGGGGGGCCCTCTGTCTGTGTCTGTCTGTGTCTCTCTGTGTGTGTGTGTGTGTGTCTCTCTCTTTCTCTCTCTCTCTCTCTGTGTTTCTCTCTCTCTCTCTCTCTCTCTCTGTGTCTCTCTCTCTGTGTCTCTCTCTCTCTCTCTCTCTCTCTCTCTCTCTCTCTGTGTCTCTCTCTCTCTGTCTGTGTCTCTCTCTCTCTCTCTCCCTGTCTCTCTCACACACACACACTGTCCTCCCCCTTCCTCAAAGTGAGCCCATGTCTCCCTCTACATCAGCCCTCTAGACCAGCTCTCTTGTAAGTATGTGGGATCACCTGAAGACCACTGCAAAGCAGCTGCCACATAGCCAGCGTGAGAGTCTCGTCTGCATGGACTGGTGAAGCGGGGACTTTGACACAAAATGGCTGCCAAAGAGCGCTCACACAGCATCCTGGGCGTCGGATCAGGGGCGACTGTGAGGGGTTAAGGAGGCGTTTCTAGAGAGTTCTGTGGGGTGGTTCAGGTTGGAGGGGTTTGGATGCAGGTAAAGCGCTGACTGGCAGGGGGCGCTGAAGGAACTCTTATCTTTCTACTGCAGTTCCACACACAGGCGTGACTAAGTATTGCCCTCGTTTTTAATTTTATGTGTACTTAAAACAAGTTGGAATTCATGAAATATCGTTCTATAAAATGTGTGTCAGGAAAGATATGGACAAAAAGGTATGGAATAAAGTTGGTCTGAACTACACTGCTCTCTGGAACTTCTTTACAATGATTGCAAACGGTATGTGTCAGTTTGATTTTTCCCTCTTAGAAAATATAGGCCTCATTGTCTTTGGAATCAAGGTACAAAAGCCATATCTGACATGCCGTCCCCACAGTGTTTTTATGTCATTTTGTAACACGTGTGTCGCCCACATTAAGACGTGTGCTTTCCAGAAGACTTTCCAATCGAAACCTCTCTGAACTACGTTTGACTCCCTCGTCCACTTCCTCAAAACCCTCCGTCTCTCACAAACACGGCGGGCGACAGCACTTCCTGTACGCTTCGGGTCCCCAGCTCTTTCGGTTCCGCCGCAGAAGAAGAGAAGTGGTCTGCGTGGGAGCCGACGACACCTCTCCTTTTACGTGTGATTCCACTCATTCCAGGAAGTGCTACGTGACTGAGAGACCGACCACAGCCACGTTAGTCCCACGAGTCGCCCCTAGATGCGTGCGTGATCGAGACGTGTCTTAGTGTCTGGTTCAGAAGTGAAGCGACCGGACCCCGTACATCACAGCTCGGGCGTGACGACGAAAGGTAAAGTCGAAACAATTCTCCTTTTCCTCCTCCTCTACCTGTGGTCACCGTGTTCATGCTTGTTTGTGTCCAGACCTCCCCCGACCGGTGCTGCTCTGAGGAGATGGGGCTTTGGCAGAGTTTGAACTTGGCTTGGTTGGGGTTTTTTCGTTGCCTGGTCTAGCCTGCTTGGCCTATTCCGTGTGCGATTGTCTTCATTTCAACCCCCGATTCCATTGACTTCCTGTCCGCCTCCAGCGAGAACCCCCTTAACAGTGCTTGGTGACGAGGCTACGGGCTTAGAGGAAGGGAGGGGGGGCGGGCGGGGCGTGTTATCTCCACCTAGCAGCCAGTGGCACGGCCCCAGGTCTGGCGTCCTATCTGGGGGAAGCACAGAGAGCTCAGCTGGGGTGGGTGGGTGAGTAGGGGGGAAACTCACCCCTCTCTCTCCCTCCTCCTCTTCCTTCCTCTCTTCTTCTTCTTCTCTGGTCCCCGGCAGGGAGCGCGGCAGCTTGGCATGGAGGACACGTCGGACGCGGAGCGGTAAGTGTGTGTGTGTGTCTCTCGACGCTCTTATCAGGACAGATCGCCCCCGTGTGAAGGTGTGATTCGTCATTCCAGTGGAGCGCTTATTTCCCCCTCGCTGTGGCGTCGAGCCTTATCTAGGACTAGGACTTCACTCATTGGACGCCTCGAGCTCCATAGCAACACTGAAACTGCCCAAACACGCATGTGTCTATGCCGGGGGTTCGACTGGCGTCGCCGTTCCTTGGGCAGAGGGTTTTTGCGGGGATAAGAGTTTATCAAAATCAGGGAGTCAGGTGGCTGAGCGGTTAGGGAATCTGGCTAGTAATCTGAAGGTTGCCAGTTCGATTCCTGGCCGTGCGAAATGACGTTGTGTCTTTGTGCCGGGCACTTCACCCTACTTGCCTCGGGGAGAATGTCCCTGTACTTACGGTATGTCGCTCTGGATAAGAGCATCTGCTAAATGACTAAATGTAAAATGAGATTTCCTGTCCACACGACGGTGGAGTCGTCATTCGTCAATGAGCTAGCGTGCTAGATTTAGAAGGATGAAGGGGTCGAGACAGACTTGGCTTAGAGAGACTGTGTCGATGTTCAGCTGAAGCAGTCCCAGAGATGCCCCCCCCCCTGCCTGTGTTCGGCTCTGGCCTCAGGTCCGAACCAGAGACGACTGCCCCGGGCGAGGAGAAGGAGGAGGAGGAAGTCAGGGGGTCGGAGACGGGAAGCTGGCGTCGGCCGAGCCGTGGAGCCACGGACCTTCCCGTGCTGACCCAGCCCGGCCTGGGGGTCACCACGACGACGATCACCACCATCACGCAGACGGGCGGGGGCTGGAGCACGGGGCTGCTGGACGTGTGCGGAGACGGGACCACCTGTGAGGAGGGGGGGGTGACAGAGGGAGAGGGTGGGGGGGAGGGGAGGGGGGGAGAGGGAGAGGGGGGGATGAGGGAGAGAGGGGGGAGACAGAGGGAGAGAGGGGGAGACAGAGGGAGAGAGGGGGGAGGGAGAGAGGGGGGAGGAAGGAGAGAGGGGGGGGGAGAGGGGGGACGGGGAGGGAGAGAGGGGGGAGGAAGGAGAGAGAGGGGGGACACAGAGGGAGAGAGGGGGGGACACAGAGGGAGAAGGGGAGGGAGAAGGGAGACGGGGGATACAGAAGGAGAGGGGGAGGGCCAGAGGGGAGGGGAGGTCGTCGGCTTCGGAGCAGCGTGAAGATATCCTCTCTGCGTGTGTGTGTTTGTTTACCTCAGGTTTGCTGGGTGCCGTGGTGCCCTGCTGTCTGGACCTCAGTCTGGCTCACCACTTTGGCGAGTGCGTGTGTCTTCCCCTGCTGCCCGGCTCCACCTTCGCCCTGCGCGTGGGCATCCGGGAGAGATACAAGATACGGGTGAGGAGAGACGCGCCGGTCGATACCCATCACCGGGGCGCTTCACTTAACCATGTTACTTCAAACTTAAGAGCACCTGGGAGAGTGCCGGACAACGGGATCGTCCCGAATATCCGTCACTGTAAATGTCAAACGTCCAAGCTAGCTCGACTGATGTTTCGGTGTGTGTGTGTGTTGTGTGTGTGTGTGTGTGCGCGCAGGGCAGTGTGTGTGAGGACTGGACCACGGTGTGCCTGTGCTACCCTCTGGCCGTGTGTCAGATGATCAGAGAGATGAAGAGGAGGATGAAGACTCAGATCTACCAGGTGTCCACCGCTCTGGAGAGCTCCTCGTGAAGGACCTGCTCTTCCCTCCCCTGGCCTCCTCCTCGGCTCTCTCTCTGCTCCTCTGCATCCCCCTTCCTGTCACTCTGACCACTTCCTGTCACTCTGACCACTTCCTGTCTCCCCTTCTGGTTTCAACTGGTTTGACCATCCAAGTCCATGTAACACATGAAAGGACTGGAATTTTTACATACGGAAACTAATTTAACTGAACGGAATGAATATTGAATATTCTTTTAATAAAACGATTTCGATGTCATCAGATATATTATTCTTTATATGAAAAGAGCTCGTAATAATGCCCGCTGGCCTATTGAGGATGTGAAATATGTTGTGTTTTTTTTACCTGACCCAACATGAACCATGTAGATGTCTTTTCCTCTGGAGTAAAAGTTCAGGCACGCCACAAAGGAAGTGAAGCCTATTTGCATATCTCTCTATTTCCTGTCTGATTTTGCTCCCGTTCTCAGCCGCGGGCCAGACAATAGTCTTCATCTAATAAGGCTTGTGTCTGCGCCTCAAATGCCAGCTCTCACCCGGATATGAACGGTATTGACACGCACGACCTGCTTGTTTTTAAAGGCCAAATATGCAGTCCACGTCATTTTTGATTGGCTCGCACATGTCGAATTCAGTTTATTCAAAGACGGACACCGTTTCAATAGGGCTAGACGCCGACCAGTAATTAGGTGCTCCGTCTGCGAATCTCCTTCGACCTCTGACCCCTGAAGATCCATCTAGATGGCGCATGACGCGAATGAGTCCCATTACTGGTGCTCTGGAAACATCAGGGGACTCGATACACTCTCGTCTCTCATTAGAAATGGAAATCACGCTTTCGAAACGTCGTTTCTTTTCCCCAAATGGAGGAAGTACAGTGTGTGTTCCAGGGAGGTGGACTTACGTAACACTGTTACACTTGTCTTATCCCGGCCAAATGTGACAAATCTTTATTGTGAAAGATGGAAAAACGATAGCTGACCCGCGGGCGCCGTCAGAGATGCGGGAGAGCCATCCATCATCTCCTCGAAGACGCACTTCCCGGTTGTCGCCAGCGGGGGGCAGCGTTGCTACAGCGAAGCTCCTTCAGCTCTTCCCTCTCTCTCCGACCCGCTCCTCTCTCTCCTCCCTTTCTCATGTCTCTCTCCTCCCTCCTCTCTCTCCTCCCTCTCTCCTCTCTATCCTCCCTCTCTCATGTCTCTCTCCTCTCCCTCTCCTCTCTCTCCTCCCTCTCATCCTCCCTCTCTCATGTCTCTCTCTCTCTCATGTCTCAATCCTCTCGCTCTCTCCTCTCTCTCATGTATCTCTCCTCTCCCTCTCTCTCCTCCCTCCCCTGGCTCCCTTTCTCCACCAGGATAGCCACCTCCTTCCCATGGTGCACCAGGTGTGTTGGTGATGATGATGTGTGAGCTCCCTGGGGTGGGGGGTGGGGGGGGGGTTGGGGAAATGGACTGCTGAGATCTAGTTGACGGAGGGAGGAGGGTGGGGGTGGTTTTGAAGGGGAGAGAGAGAGAGAGGGTCTGAATAACAGAAAGCGCCGGGCCTAATTAGTGGTATTCTCCAGCAGCCTGTTCACGCAGTCAAAACGTCTGACACGATCCCAGGTAAGGAAACAGAACGACGCTTAACCCCCTCCCCGAGTCGTCGTGTTCATTTGCGCTGCTCGACAAATCCTCTTCCTCGCGAATCGCCGCGAGGTTAAGCCATACCTTCCGAACGCTCTGAAGCTGTTTCCCAGCCAGGCCTGCTGACGTCAGCACAGCCAACTGAGGGGGGGGGAGGAGCTTAGAAGGAGCAGGGGGGACCCAGGAAGTTGGCACGCTTGTCCCTGCGGTGAGAACTCTATCCAGGGCAACAACATCCACCTGGGGTTTACATAACAGCCGCACAGCCAACAGCACAGCCAGCGCTGGGGGGGAGGACAGTCAGAGGCGCACTAACCTGAAGCGCCAGGCCTCGAGCCCCAGAGCTCTGCGATGTCGCTAAAGCTCCAAATGAGGCTTTATAAACAGCTTCGCCCGAGGAGCACGGGTGTGCTTTCAGTGTATCGTGTGTTGTGACACGTCTGTCAACAAGAAGTGAGATTTGAGGGGTCTGGTATAGAGCTCCCATGCTGCAAGCTTACCTTGTCACCGTGACAGTCGGATGGATCGTTTTGTCGGATTCAGGCTCGACAACAAATTGGAATTGCTGGGTATTTGGTTTCCACAAGGGGGTATTTTGTCCGTGGATCTCTTGTAGAAACCCTTATAGCTCAAATAATGGAGGGGGTACATTCCAATTGTGGGGGGGGGGCACTGGCTTCAATCCGACCCTGGTTGCATTTCCTTGCTGTTTTCCAGCATTACATAATCAGCCCCGTCATTCTGTGGACCGGGGGTGGTAGGGAGGGGGGGGAGGGGCTTGTTTCCAGCCCTGTGGTGCATCCATGCATGCTCCTGGTCTGGGGAGCTGTCTGAGCGTTGGCAGAGTCACTGGGACCGTGGCTCCCATTACTCAGCCTCCTAACTCCAGGCTGTGAGCCTGTTCTGTGTGCTCATGCTCCGCTGCTTCGGTCTGGACTGGGGTGAAGGGAATGGGCCGGGGGGGTGGGGGTGGGAGGGAGGGAGTGGGGGTGGGAGGGAGGTTCCAGGCTCCGTGTTCCCAGTGGAGCTCATTTCATCATGCTGATTCGTGCCACAGCTGTGTCGAGAGGAGAAGGAGGAAAGAGTCTTGTTGGCTTCAGGGACTGTTCGCCTGCCTGCCTGCCTGCCTGCCTTCCTGCCTGTGCTGCCTGCCTGCCTGCCTGCCTGCCTTCCTGCCTGCCTGCCTGCCTGCCTGCCTACCTGTCTGCCTGTCTGCCTTACAAATTATCTCTGTCTTGGAATGTGACTGCCTGCCCATCTGTCTCCTTGTCAGTTTGCGTGTCAATCTAACTGTGGTCCTGCCTGTCTGTCTGTCTGTCTGTCTGTCAGGCTGTGTCTGTCTGCCTGCCTGTCGACCTGTCTGCTTGTTTCTCCACCTTCACCTCTGGTCTGGGCGGGGTCACATCACCAGTGGGCCGTGTCAGTGGAGAGAGACGCTGTTGTGTTTCTTTTATCCGGCTTCCCAAGGCCCTGAACTCAGTGATGTGGTTGCTCTTTCATCTGCCATGGCTGACTGGTGTTGGGTGTCAGAAGCCGACAGAGCGAAGTGTGGGGGGGGTATCAGGCAATGGCGTGTGTACATGAGCTGTGTGGGTTTATCTGTGTGTGTGTGTGTTTATGTGTGTGCATGGGCCTGCCCGCGTCCGTGACATTGACGTCTTCTATGTAGGACATTGATCTAGTGTGTGTGCGAGAGGGAGTGACGTGGTGTGGTGTGTGTGTGTGTGTGCGCTTTTGAGGTGAGATCACAGCCCCGTCGTCTCTCCTCACTCCCTCCGTCTGCCCGCGAATCCGTTCGCTCTTTTGCTCCGGCTTCGTAAAAGGCAGAGACGGCCTCCTTCTCCTGCCTACGAGCCCCACGCGCCAGGCCCTAAAGGCAGACTCGGGCGGCCGAAACGAGCGAACCCCTGAAATAACGTGGGTCTCGTTTTCTGGGAAGTCGTCGAGTTGTCAGGCAATTATGATTGGCTTCTGGCCAAGCCGTCCCCCTCTTACCTATAATTACTTTGCAACGAAACGCCTCACGCTAACCAATGGCTGCTTCGCCGCTCCCGGTGCTTGTCAGTGTGTGCAAATCACACAACTCTCTCTCTCTCACTCTCACTCTCTCTCTCTCTCTCTCTCTCTCTCTCTCTCTCTCACTCTCTCCACCTCCGCCCCTCCCACACCCAAACGCACACACACACATCCACGAAAGAACAGATGCACCAGATGTTTGCGAAGTTGCCCATCAAACCAACGCCCGGCTCTCTGAAGCCCATATGCATAAAACGCCTCTCTCTCCCCGTTTCTCTCTCTTGTCTCACTCTCTGCCACTCGTCCACACACACACGTTTTTCTGTGTCAGGGGCGCTGTATAGGGGGGGGAAAGTTAGGACGTTTTCTAAGGGCCCCTGACTGACAGGGCCCCCAAAAAATTGTAAAACGAATCAAAATGATCACAAAAAGAATCCTGGCGGCGCCCCTGGTGTGTGTCGCACGTGATTGTGAGCACGCGCTCGGTCCGTGCATTTCCCGTGGAAGCATCACAGATGAACGGGAAGAGTGGCCTCATCCAGACAACACGACTTCAACCGCAAACACGTTTAAGAGTTCCCTCACAAAACAAAGCTGTCGGCCAAACGCTTATCTTTCAAGAATTTCCCACCTAGCTGGGGTGGGGAGCCGTGGGGCAGAGGGGGGCGATCAAGCCACCGATGACAGCTTTAATATGACGGAAAAGCACAGCCGCTCCCCACGGCTCTTGCATTCTGATACCTTCCGCAGTAACGGGCTTAGCTTATCATAGACGAGCATGTAGCGTCCCGTGACTAGGAAGATTCTCCTCGCCGGCTGGGGGTCGGCGAGGAGCCAGTCCCTCTGTGGGAAGCAGACACCTCTCTCTCTCTCGTCTCTCTCTCTCACTTCTCTCTCTCTGCTCTCTCTCTGTCTCTCTCTTCTCACCTCTCTCTCTCTCTCTCTCTGTCTCTCTCTCTGTCTCTTTCCCTCCTCCATCTCTCGCCCTGCGTCTGACTGAGCCCCTCCAGCCAGCTGTCCCTGCCAGAGATATTGAAGCCCGGGTCTGAGTCTCGATGTCGCGAGTGATTTGATTGGCAGGGGGGGGGACTCGTGATGATCAAATGATTGGCTCTCGATGAGAGGCTCGGCTTGTTTAGCCCTCTGACGGGTTTTTTTCTGCGTAGACTTGTGACTTGCTAGACACGCTAGACTTGTGATCAGGGACTTGAGACTGGATTCAGGGCCCTCCACCTCAACAACTCGCGACGTGACTCGACAAAGGAAACGTGAACATCTCGGGCCGCGCTTGCAGCCTCGTAGCCTACTTGCGCGCACAAACGGGAAAACAAAGATGCACTATGAATAGAACGTTCGCTCTCTCTCGTCTTGAAATAGACTCCGGGACTGCGCGAGCATGTCCAATCGAGAGCTCCTGAGCGATGTGAACATCTTCTGTGGATGACGTATCCCGTCTATGGAACGGAGCACCAGGATGGTTGATGAGGCGTGCCAGACTCTCGCTGTTTCGACGGCAGAAACTCAAGCTTTTCTCTTCTCCGCGCGCTTCCCTCTCCAGTCTGACTGATTCGGACAAGGTTGGGGGGCATGTGCGCGTGTGTCTGTAGGAGGGTATGGGGGGGGGGCTGGGGGTGCAGCAGGTAAATGGCAGGGGCTCGACTTGTAGAGGAGACGCGAGGAGGGCTGAGAGAGAGACAGAGAGGGCATCAGGGATTCAATTAGAGAGCATTTGTGCTTACGCCTACACTCCTGTACCTCAACAAACATCCGCCTGTCACGGGCAGAATAGCATACTCTGACGAGCAGCACTCTGCTCTCCCCCCGTGTGTGTGTGTGTGTGTGTGTGTGTGTGTGGTGGGTGGAGGGTTAGATCTGGGAAGGGAGGAGAGCAGTGTCAGTCTTCAGGTAGAGCTGCCTTCGGGCCAGCCCGGAGAACAAAAGAACTGACAGAGACATGGTGTTTGAACCGGAGAGAGGGAGAGAATGCCCACAGATTCCAGCTGGAGTAATCCGGAAGATTACTTCCTGTCTTCCGTTCTAGAACATTCTGAGTGATGGTTTAGTAGGGTTGAGCAGAAGTATTTGCGGCGATGCGATTCTCATGGTGGACTCACTACGCATGCTTTTCTTTCGTGAATACTTTTCGGGCATTTTTTCAAAACTGTATTTCATATAGAGAGACAAGAGAGCAGGGAGATGTGTTAGGCCTTAACCTTCGTTTTACGATCTCCACTTGTCACCCCCAATGAGAAGAATCGTGGAATAAAACTTACAGTAAACTTTGACATTCAAACAATCCCAAAATGTGTGTCCTTTTCATCACTAAGTGTTCCATATATGGGCTTTTTTCCCTGGGCCTTGATAGCTAACTGCATAGATAAACAGGATCTTGAAAGGTCAGTCTCTAAATGTCTTGTCAGTTGACTAATGTTGGATATCACAGCTTGGTGGAATACCAAAATAACTCTGTAACCTTTCGCGTCTCTTTCGGGGCGATGCCTGTTTTGAGTAGGCCTATGTCGCAATTAAAACAGCGTCTAATTCCCTTCAAGCTGGAGCCGCAGGGTTTACGCGTTTTTTTGGGTCGTCATTTTACGTATCACGACACGTGTGCATTTCAATCACAGTATCGTCATACTACAGTATAACGAGGGCCTCACTGAAGGCGGGGTCCTAAGAATCCAGTCAATGGAACATAAAGGTCAGGGTGATTACGCAACATTGGAAGGGACCTTTGCAAAGGCTGCCATACCCAAAAACACAAGCCTATCTCTCCCTTTCCACCAAAAGACATGCAAGCTCCATTGTAAATACTCTCCAGCATACAAACACCATTTCTCATGCGGTTGGTTTGTAGACTTGTAAGTTCCTGTTGGAAACCTAGGAGATAAAAGACACTTTACAAAGAGACTTTATAATCACAATTTTCCAGTTTCGGAGTCGCCTTTTTAACTCGCGCTGGCTGTGAGCTTGTCTTTCTGTTCTACGTTCGTGAGCTTTATCTCACAAGTAACAGACAGCTGAGCTTTGGTGGGGGGGGAGTGCAAGAAACCAGCAAGTTTTGTCTGAGTGAGCAAGCGAAAGGCCCAAACAGAGATTCGATAACTAAAATCGCCTATGAGTGTGTGTCACAGTGTCTGCGCGTGTGCGTGCGTGAAAGCGTTCCCCGCCAAGCGCCGTGAACTCGCGAAGGGCTTACCAAGCCACAGTCCGCTGTCACTCAGTTTTATCTGATCATGTGACGGGAGGCAAACCCCTTGTTCGTGCAGATGGCTCAGGAGAGCTCATGGCGCGCGGCCAGTCCTTGGAGATTTTAGAAGCGTATCTTTTGAAACATGCAGGTATGTTTACAAAGAAAATAGACAGAGGGAGAACAGAAAAAAGTCCCAGGTGGTCTCATCCAAAGGTGCCAAATCCAAGGATCTTAGATGAATACTTCTGCAGAATGGAAAGTAGCAACTCGACCTCCACAACCTCGGCAAATGAGATGGGGCGCTTTGCTTCTCACCATTCCTAACCAATCTCACAGAAGGCCAAGCTCCACGTACTGTAAGCGCACAGTAATCTTCCGTGGAACAGACTGCATTGCATTTATTCGAGTCGTGTCATATTCCCCTGAATCTCTATAATGCAGCAATGGGGGTTTTTAGCTGAATTTCCTGTTTTCTCATTTCTCCGACCCACGAGAGGTGAAAATGCAAAACGAACATCTCTGCATGCAGACGCGGGTGCGCCCTGGATCATTCTGTAAAGGCGAAAAGGAAAAAGGTCCAGTTGAAAAGTCTTTCTTTCCAAACGAGGCCGTTCCACCAGTCATCTGAAAAAATACGAAGGCCATTTCTTCTCTTCTCTTTTGTTCTCCCTTCAAATGAACGGTAAAACCAGCGAGGAGCATTCCGGGGTTGTTACTAACAGCCGGAGAAGAACTGTAGCTCAGAAAAGACGCTATTGAGAAGCAACCACGGGGTCTCCTAGCTCTAAAAATGGCGCCTCCATTTCAGTGACCACATTCACTGAACACAGTCACCATGGGTCAGAGTACCATCACCACAGGAGGAGTACACAGTTATGGCAGTCGGTGGACGGTTACTACACTCTGAGTACACACTGACCACATTGTGACTACACAGAGACTTCACCTGAGAGGACCACACCTGGACTCATGATGACCCATCTTAGTCCCAGAGTAAGAACAGAGTAGGGGGGAGTACTCCGTTTTGAACAGTAAACATTTTCAACGATAAAAACTCTCAGCATTACGTCCCGTTGGTGATCTTCTGAACTAAGACAGAAGGAAACAGTGTAGGTGGTGCGTTTACGTTTATTTTTTTAAGTGTTTGTGGATGTGTAAAATGTAGTGTTCCTCCAAGTGGAACCTAGCCGTTCGTCATGCCGCTCACGAATTCCATCTGTGTTAAGATTCCTCCTTCAAAACCCGGACCTCTCTTCAAGTGTTCATTTCACTGAGAGCATCAGACCCCTGATCGAAAAACCCTATTTGTTATCGTTCAATAGGGAACACCTGTTAAGTGAATTTCAGTGCACCCGGGGTAATTGAGAGAAAAACGCTCTGCTTTCGACCCACGCCTCCAGAAGATGCCTCTGGAAGGAAGAGGAGTCCTCGTCCGCTAGAACGCTGCGATTATCAGTTTAGGCGCGGGGGGTACCTACGTGTTTGAAGACCAGCTGACGGAAGAGAGAGTTTAACAAACGCCCGGACGCAAACATGTTCCGTTCAGACGCGGCGATGGGCTTCTAGAAGAGTCTATCTCGGGGTGTGAAGGTCAGAGTACACGCTTTACGATAGAAAGGGAATGCTGCAGCGATAACAGGCAGCCGACGGTTATTCGTGGTTCAATCAGGCGGACGCTACATCATGGAACCCATGACTGTCATCAGGACCCCCAAATGAGTTACAGTTACGAACGCGACCGGACGATAACCCAGAACACATGAATGGATAATAAGCCAATCGCTGATCTACTGATTGTCATTAGCCTCATAGCACATAGCACATCTCTCGCATTCCTCCCACGCGCCATTGGGCACGCGAGCCCAGCGCCGTTTGACACAATATGGCCGGTTTCTAAATGCCCCGGCCCCTTCCGCGGGCCGCCATTCTGGGGCCTCTCCACGGCAGTCTCCTAGGTACCCTTCTCTGCCAGTGGCATCTGGTGTGGCGTTCGTTCTTCCAGGGCCAGTCATCCACAACATGAGGGGCTCATCTAGAGCAAAGAAGCCCAGAAGGCGGAGCCAGGCGTGTGCCAACCCTCCAAGCGACGATGTTAAATATCCAAGCCGATCTGCTGGCATTCAGAGCTAGACGTTCCATTTTTAGACAGGCAACACATTGTACTCTGAAATGTGAACATGATCGTTCGAGCCAGGTACCCCAGACAGGTGCTGTTAGAGCAGCCCTAATCACCCGAATGGCAAACAATATATTCATAAATATATTCATGCCAAAAACTCTGAGCATATACTTATGAAGTGCTATTGGACAGGTTACTGTAAATGTAACAGAAGTCGGTTCAAGTGCGTATATTTCCATTATGTGGCATATATTATACGTCTAGTTTTAACTCTGAATATTATAAACCGTTCCATCCAAGTCGGTTTTCTGGCTTCATGAATCAAATCATTTGGCCCTAATGAGGCAAGTTTGAGTGCAGAGAGACTCTAGCAGCTGTGTACGGGCCATAGTTAATTAAAATAGAGAAAAACTCATTCAGTCTCCGATGAAATATTCATGTCAAAATGACTTTCCGCGTTAGTAATACGGCCAATAATCTTGATTAGGATAATGAAGTTTACACACATAAATTGGAATTAAAGTATTTGATTGATGTTTTGTTTCACTCCCCATACTGTAGACTTGCATTTTATAAACATCGGCAGAAGGATGTTCTGTGCTATAACATCTACATTATGTCAAATTGGAAACATGCCAAGAAGCAACATAAATCTGTGAAGAATGATACGGCTTGTACAGCAAGGCTTCCCAGGAGTAGGCACACATCAAATCCATGACAACGAGGTAGCGATCCATCATTTCCTGGATACTTATCCCCCCGAGTCACATGACTCGTTCCACCAACCCTGACCTCTCAGACCTGCATGCCGAACCCTAACCCTAAACGCGCTGACGATAAAGAGAGAGCGGATCCCTCCTGTCGCTCCCGTCGCCGGTTCCTCACCCCGGCTGACCCGGGAACGCCCCCACAAGCCTGGCCGTGTCAGAGACGGTCTGACCCAGCCTTCAGCTCCCGGAACAGTTTGGCCCTCGTCAAAGTCGTTGGGGCTCTTAAATCTTCCCGCTTCGCCCTTCGTCCAACACACACTGGCTTGGATAGCTGATTGTCTGTTTACCATTTGACGTACCCAGACCTTGACATGTGACCTTGTTTGGAGATGATGAATGTTCTCCACTTCATCTCTTGAGTGGTCATAATGTCTTGGCTATCATGAGTGTACTTCATCGCAGCCAAAGATTTGATGAAAATGTCTGTCGCGTCCAACTGCATGTGTTTACTCGTGAAGCAATGCTAGCATGTCAGAACCAGTTAGCTTTTCACTGGATAATGTGCTGGAAATAGGGGGCGAAACCCGAGTCATCCTTTGTCTTAGCCTCTTAAAAGAAACGTAGAGAGGACATATGCTGTCAGTCGCAATCCAACATAATTACACATTAAGTCAGTTCTCCCGTAACTGAAGACGGACATGAATATTTCATGTTCATCTGTAGCCGTACTCCCCTCGCTCTCTCGATCTGGGGAGGCAGAAGGCTGATGACAAAGTCAAAAAGTACAACTCCTAGCGACGGACCTGTAACCGCAGACCCCCGAAACAAATCAGCTGCGGATGCATTATGGATGAGCTTCCAAAAGAGAGACGATATCGACTGCCATCCGGAGCGGCGCTGCGTGTGTGTAGTTGCTCTTTTTAGGTTAGGTCTTGATCACTCGGAATCTCTCTGAAGTAAGCTTACCGGAGGGAGCTGTTGTTGAGAGCCACTGATAAGGCACTCTCGTGTGATCTGATCTGGGGGGGGAAAAACATCCTGTTTTTGTTTTTTTTCCTGTTTTTTTTTATAGCAGAGTGCCTGTACAATTTTTAGGCTAGCTGGAATTGAAACTGTGCCCCTTAATCCATTCGGTCGGGGGAAAAGGCACCACTAGAATCCATTTCTTTTTCGAAAACACCTTCTGCGGGATGGGGGCCTCTAAGAACAACGAGGTCAAAACGGTTGACATAGTAACAGGGGCGTGGGTTTGATTGGAGCATTGGGGGATACAATCGAGGAACACCTCCTCTGCACTGCTGCTAACATGTGGTGGAGGTGTTTCAATGGCCTCTTGCTTATTTTGGCTTAAGGGAGTCGACGACTGCTTCTAATGAGATGCACAAGAGCTCCAGTTTGATTCAGAGAGGGGCTACTTGGCAGGCAGGAGGCTCGCAAACATATCATACGTAATGGTTGTGTTATCTAGCGGGTTGTTTCCTCTCCATAGGGCAGCGTTTGTTAAATGCGTCGACAGAGCCCTGGAAACGCATAATAAAACACACCAGAGCTGTCACGGAGACACATGGGATTTACAGTGGCAATCATTTAAAGCAAACCAGCAGGTTTCTTGGCACATTAAATGATTCCTTCACCGAGATGCACCCAAAACAATTTCTCGCATGAGCGATCTCTCGCTTGTTCTGCAATCAGATTAAGTCGACTCGGACCGAGCGGCGGGGAGACAAAGGGGATTCGTGTGAACTGAGCATTCACTCACAATATAATAACAGTCATCTGTGAAGATAATTGTGAGATTGATCTCGACATGCATGGGGGTTAATGGCGACCATTTGTTAGATTAACGTTCCCCTTCTAAAATGGCCTCCCACGGGCACGGGGGGCTCAGCCTTGAAAACTCAAACCTCTGTAATATAACTGTCCACGGGAGCGAGGGCTAAAATAGTGTCAAGACGCTCGAGCTAATGACTAAGACGTGCGCTGTCATCGCTAACTGCTGTCTGGCTAAATTAGAGCACTCGACTCCGAAGCCTCGAGTTTGTACATAATAACAAGCTCTCTCTCTCAGTAGGGTGGATCGTTCGACATCAACGATGGGAGGGGCTGGCTGGTGCGTTTTACACCCGTGCTGTCGACTTCCTTCCAAGTCCACACACACACACACACACACACGCCCATGCCGAACCCTAACGCCCCACAGGCCTCGTGATGTTTATTTGATGACAAAGGTTTCGGTTTCACCACCGTCCTCGTCGTGCATACGATCTACGGCTGAATAATTTAGCAGCGGCGGCAGAGACAGAAGGTGCGCCGATCTCAGACGACCCGCGTCGAAACACCCACACCCACACACCCCCAACTCCCCACAGATCCTTTCCCAGGTAAAACAGCCTAGTCGGTGGGACTCCCCTTCCAGATCTCCCCCCTGTCCGCTCCAGCCATGGACGAGCTCCAGAGGAAAGTCGTCCCCCAGCGCTACGAGGGCTGCAAGCCCAGGAAGGTGAGGTTCAAGCTGGCCTCGTCCTACAGCGGACGGGTGCTGAAGCACGTCTACGAGGACGGCCAGGAGCTCGACAGCCCCGAGGAGAAGTACCCTCACAGCTTCATCCACACCAAGATGCCCCCCAGTCACCTGGAGATGGAGCAACTGTGTGGCTTCCAGGACACGCAGGACCCCCAGGGCTTGTACCCCCCCACCGGCCTCATCGCACAGAGGATCAATGTTTACAGAGGTGGTGGGGGCGGGTACAGGACCCCCGTACACGGCGACGCTACAGAGGCGGACCCCAATGTGAGTTTCACGAGAGCATGTTAATCATTTGGTACTTTTGGCTGAGGTATGCTTCGTTTAGAAACGCTACATGAGCACAGTGAACTGGCCAGGAAACTAGCATGATAGCAAATGCTACACAAATCTCTGTTGGCTTGCTTTGTTTTGCTGCAGGCAAGCTCAAGTCTGAGATGAAATGCATTCATTCATCCATCTGTCACCCCCGGAAGATCTTCTGCTCCGTTTGTCTTGTATTTGATTGGTTAGTGGGTCCCACTTTTGTCACTGCGGGTTCTGAATGACAGTTTGAAACCATCGTTCTCACTCAGTAGCATCCCACAAACTATACAGTCATTCTTGCCAGTCAGCCTTGCCATGTACCCATTCGTATTTATAGTCATTGACATGTTATGGTCTTGAGGCCTGGCGACTATCTGAAAGTGGAGTGAACACTCATGTCTCCGAGAGGAACGAAAGAGGTCGTGCTCGAGTCCAAACGACGGTTAATGTGGAGGGGAGGCCTCGTATTTGAAGCCTGTCGGTCCATATCGAAGTCTTGCGATTACGAAGCGTGTTAGAAGAGGTGCCAGAGGGATATGATGAGACACACAGCCTTTATCCGTCGCCAAGTCTTAAGCCTCTGTGTTTGTGTGTGTGTTCAAATGCAGCTATCTGTGTCTACCAGTGGATCAAGAGGAAGAAATGTGTTCATATTTTCACAGAGGACAGCCTATCACGTTCAGAGGGAAAAAAGGGGAGGGGCAGGGGAGATGTTAGCCTTCATCAAAATGCCATGTCTGTTGAATAAATGATTTGAGTACATCACATGGCATAAAGTATAACATTACTCTTTAAACTGTTTATGGTATTATCAAATCCCTCAGTGTTGTGTTCTTGAACGGCAAATGAAAACCTCGGCCCATAAAATATTGATCATGACCGAGTCATCACAATGATTTATTTTTCAAAGACTGAAAATGCACCGAGTTTACACCACATCAAGCAATCCTTTCTCGGCACACTGGACATGTAAGGCAATCTTCACATTTCATCCTCAATTAACTCCCATTTTTCTGATCTGATCCACGGCCACCGTTGGCCAACCAGTCTTCGGTGTTGGACTTTGGGAAGATAATCATCTACACCAGCAACCTGCGGATCATCCGTGCACCACAGAGGAAGGCGGAGCCTGTGAGAGCATTGGCGCCCCCTGGAGGACTGGAGGAGCCTAGCGCACGGAGCAGGGAGAAGGGAGGCAGGAGAAGGCAAATAGCTATGTGTGCCCAGGAGGAGAAACTAAAGCCTGAGCCACGTAGCCAAGTCCAGGTAATGATCCCTGAATGTCATGACCACCATTACTCTCTCTCTCTCTGTCTTTCTCTCTCTCTCTCTGTCTTTCTCTCTCTCTCTCTCTCTCTCTCTTTCTCTCTCTGTCTCTCTCTCTCTGTCTCTCTCTCTCTGTCTTTCTCTCTCTGTGTCTCTCTCTGTGTCTCTCTCTGTCTCTCTGTCTCTCTGTCTCTCTCTTTCTCTCTGTCTCTCTCTCTCTCTCTCTCTCTCTCTCTCTCTCTCTCTCTCTCTCGCTCTCTCCGCCCCCACCACCCTGCCCCTCCCCTAAACTCATTCTCACCCTGCTACTGTGTCTTCCCTTTGTGAACAGATACTGACAACTCTTCACTTTCTTCCTCCCCTCTGCGACTCCCAGTAAGGATACTCGTGCTGCAGTAATCCCCTTTCTGACCCTCTCCGACTGATTAGCGCTTTTGTTCCTTGTCTTGTTCCATTCCTAACTTCTCAGTATACCTCAGAGAAGCTAACACTCATTTTGGAATGTCTCCTCCTCCACCCTCTTACCCTTTCTAAGTGGACATAACCTAAAACAAAAGGGAAAGAAAACTATTTTTTTTGGCTTCTGTTTCAGTGTGTCCTCACTCTTTTCTTCGTTTTTTCCTTCGGCTCGTCTCTTTTTGTTAGACTCTCGGTGTCGGTGGAAAATAGCTAATTTATTCTAACACTTAGACTCCCCAACATCAAAGCATTAGCAGAGATGGCTTCATCAACCGAGACACCTGCAGGTTAGATGAAATGGGCTTTATGACACAGCCTCTCTGTTGTTAGTAATACGTCCTTGTCTCCCTCTCTCTTTCTCCCTCTCTGTTTCTGGCATCTATCTCTCTCTCTTTCTCTCTCTCGTTCTCTCACTCTCTCTCCCTCCCTCTCTCTCTCTCTCTCTCTCTCTCTGTCCCTCTCTCCCCCCCACCCCCTCTCTCTCTCCCTCTCTCTCTCCCCCCCTCTCTCTCTCCCTCTTTCTCTCTCCCTCTCCCCCCCCTCTCTCTCTCCCCCCTCTCTCCCCCCCCTCTCTCTCCCTCCCTCTGTCTCTCTCTCCCTCCCTCTCTGTGTTGTGGCTCCAGGACGTGCCCAGCTGCCAGCACTGTGGAGGTTCGGGCTGTGCCCCCTGTTCTCTGTGCCATGGCGGCAAGCTGTCCATGCTGGCCAACCGCTTTAACGAGTCCATCAGCGTCCTCCGCTGCCAGGCATGCTATCCTGATGGTCTGGAGAAGTGCCAGGCCTGCGCTCCCAACAAATAGCAGGAAAGACACTGCCGTGTGTGTGTGTGTGTGTGTGTGTGTGTGAATGGATTGTCTCTGCTGCAATATCACTTTTATATCAAACTTTCACGACGGGTGTTGGGACCCTGTATGTGGTTTGGTGAGGGACTCAAAAGCAATCATCTAGAAAGGGGAATGGATAGTCCTCTGTACAAGCGGGCGAAATCACACAATGTAATTACTGTGCACAGTGCAACGTTTATTTAACGTACTGAAACTGAATCCTTTTTTGGTGTCTGTGTATTTTGTAAATCAGAGTTTTCTGCCAGATAGGGCAAAGGCTGCTGCTACCGGTCTTATCAATTTAATTAAAATAATATAAACCTTTTACATTTGGTTGATTCACTGAGGAAGCCGCCCTATCTTCTCTCTACTCACCAGAGAGAAGAAATGCTTTTTATCTTTTATGGTATATGCAAGAGTAATTGATTCTTTCATTATTTTATAGCTTGATCACACAGTATGTAGTCAGACAAACCTAATAATTTATATGGGTGAAAAAAACAGGAAAGCAACCCTCCACCAGAAAAGAAAATCATCTTTTATGTGGTGACTGCATAGTATGCTCAGAGTTACTTTACTGTGTGAGAAATTACTGTGGTCTTTCTTTCGCCAAGGGGGCTGATTATACGACCGCCTCCGGAGTTTCACCTTAATGTAGGTTTATCGATAAAAATGATTTAGTTTTCCCTCTGACAGTCTTCAGGGTGCAAGTCTAACACAACTATGCATCTCCTATAGCTCCGTGGTCTTTTTCCAACAGTTATTGAATATTGTTGTTTTACACACAGCTGTAATAGGTAACGTTGTCAAATAAAGTCAAAATGTGAGAAACAAGTGCTGCCAATTATTGTCTGAATATCCGTGTGCTTTCCTCCAGCTCGCGTTTGATTGACAGCGGTTTCACAAAATAAGCCAAGGAGCAGAGCCCACCTCGCTGAAGGTGATTGGCTTGAACAGGATTGCTTAATTGGCCGGAAAGTTGTGGGCCACACCGAAAATACAAATTGATATTCCAATGGCACTGAGCTGTCTCAGTTACTAAACAGCTCTCAGGGAGCCTCATTAGCTTACACAACATGTTTATAGGGGACAAACCGTTTCTTCTTTTTTTTTAACCGATTGTACCTTTAAATACAGTACATAGGCTATGTAGGAGAAGTATAATTGGGTTAATCACAGCTGAATACACCAACGCTTATGGGTTGATGTGTGGCTGGCACTTTCATGGAGCATACTGCGGAGATCCTCGAAATAACTATTAGACATCCAAGAGATCTGAATGTGAGTGACCAAGTTTATTTTACAATAAATCGATTTCGATTCCCGATTTTCCATTGTGGTTGATGCTGTTAGCCTCCTGATACTGTAGGGATGCAAATAAATCCTCAATGTAACTCATTTCCTTATCAGTACAATTACATCCGTATAGGCTACTTAGCTGTACTTGTTATTCACAAAACAAGTTAAAAGTTACAGAAACAATGAAGACAAACAATGTTCTTGTGTAAACTCAGGATAATTTGTCACGTTGACAAGGTTAATTACTGGGGAACGAACTTCTGTCCTGCTGGCTAGAACTAACATAATTCCTCATCGTGTGTATTTGTTTGAGTGCGTGTGCGTGTGTGTGCGTGCGCACGTAGTGTGTGTGTTTTTGAGAGCAGACGTTGTTGGTTTGACCTCCGTCCCACGGTCCCCCTCCAGCCACGGTGTCTGCTGCTGGTGGTCATTAGTTTGTCTGTTCTGTCGGTTTCACTCTTCATTTCCGTGCTCCTTCGGGTTATTTCTGTGGTTCCCATTTCTCTAGCCTAGCGAAGGAAGACTCAGCGACGTTATATAATCATGATTTAACTCTAAGCGACATTGGAGGCGCACTCATAGACTTAATGTTTTCCATTTTGTACTGTTGGATTTCGATGTGTATGGTGTTTATTGTGCTATTTAGGCACAGTAGAGCGGGAGGGGCGGGCGCAACAGTAGCCTAACTGTACCTAACGATAAACACAAAGTCAAATAAAACATACCGTTATTGAAAAATATTGTCCTACGGCTGCGGGGAATGTATATACTTATATAAATAGAGGAAAGATTTGTTGAGAAACTGTCCCACACGTACCCCCTTCCCGTATTCAATTAGTAATTAACACAATTCCATGTGCCTTGGAATTTCTTGGATAATTTGTACCGCTATACACAAATAGCCTAGTAGACGAGGCGCAAGCATACTGAGGGAAGATGTCTGCCAAGATGATAGTTGTCTCGAGTTGTACAGAATGAAATGCAAAAACTTGAGAGCCACATCCTTTGTTGATGATCCCCTCCTACTCTCCACATCTGACCTTGCGCCTGAATGAGGGAGCTGTTAAGGGCAACATCGATATCCCCCAAAACATCATTTCTTTGGTGGCTCTGGTCCTGGCTTCTTTTCCAGAGTAATTTCACTCAGGAGTGTGAGTGGAGAGAGTTCTCACCAGCGTGCAGGCCTTTAATGGGATGTAAAAGGTACTCTAGAGATATCAATTATTCAAACCAATCAGCATCCACAACCTGTATCTTCAGAAGGCTGCATGATTAAACAAAAAGTTGATCGTAAAATGCACAAACATGCAATCTCTCTCTCTCTCTCTCTCTCACACACACACACACACACACACACACGCACACACAGAGGAGAGAACCTGTCATGCTTTGCATCACCAGCTTTTGAAGAAGTGCATTTTCCCCCCAACATCTAGCTCTCTCGTCTAGTTAGGCAGTCAAGGAGACAGGCAGCTCTGTGGTGCTAAATGCCAACAGTGGAGGAGCCCGAGAGAGAGAGGGAAGGGGGGGGGGAGAGGGGAGAGAGAGCGGAGGGGGGGGGGCGCACTCTTGACAGGTCCCCCTGCCACAGCAGAGGGAGAGAACAGGGCGAGATCACAGAGAAAGCCCAACCTTCCACCCCCTGCTTAATTGTTGAGGCTTTATTGCCGGAGAGATGGTCATATTTATAGATTTTCCCCACTGTGATATGCAGCACAGGGTACCATAGCCAGCAGCAATTAACTCTTGCTCTGCCTCTGGAAGCCAGTGGGGTTTTTGAGTTGTGACTGGGCGGTGTGTTTCCACAGTCGAAAAGTGCTCTTGAGAGACCAGATTTAGGAGGCCGCCAGGTAAACGATGGGGTTCAATATAGCCTTTTATAGAGAGCGGGTTCATAATGTATGAGAACATATGAGAGGTTTTTTGTTAGGTATGGCAACCAAAGACAGATTTACCGTCGCTCTCTTTGTTTTGAAAGATAATCTAGGCATTCCAGGTAAAACAAAGACTTGTTAAGGACTAGAAATATCACTGAGCCAAATCCATTCTTTAAGCGAGGGATATTGACTCAGATAATGCGGGAATGAGGATTTTGACAAAAACCTTTGATCAGGGAAACCGATTTCTTGTGTATGTCAGATTGAAAACTCAGTTTGTCCTTTTGTCCTGACCTTTTACGCAACATTTCCTAATGACCATCGTGTCCACCAGGATTGTGTAGAGACCAGCAGGTCTCCATATAATCCATGGATCTTTCCCCATCCCCTTCTCAGCACTCTTCTCACCATTTTGGAGAGTTGTTTTCTATGACACACTAAAGAACGTGTGTCGCTAGATGCTCCACTCCTCCACGATAGAACATGCGCAAGCGCAAAGCATGTAAAATCCATCCAAGACGATTAGCATGCAAAACCCATCACTTCTCAAAGTGAGACCCATCCGTATCAAATCTGAGGCGGGTGGACACGATTCAGTTTGGAAACGCTGATTTAGATAACTTTGTTTTTACAATGACCAGGACATAGACTGCACACATGGACACTATGAGGTGTTAATCCATACCCTCCAAGAGATATTCTGTAATACCAGTCTGGATCAGGGGGAATACGGGTGTTCACAGGAGATATTAAAGGTCTATTATTGGGACCTCATTCTCATGGGATTCGATCTCATCTACGAGGTGCAACATGCCAAAATCACAGATGAAATCGAGTCGCCGATCTCGCAGACCTCGGGCGGGAAGGAGAAAATGGGAATTCCCTCACAGAGTTCATCTCCGAGTGTGGGGAGCGGAATTGTCATCAACCCGCAGCACCGCGAAGCACCTCTGAAACGGCGTCAGTCGAAGAGAGAGAGTCTCCATTACCCCGCGGTGAACACCGGACCCCCACTTCCTCCCCCCGCCCCCACCCCCAGGCCGGATTCCTCTCTCAGGTGCCACGGAAGTCAGACAAACCCTCGTCTTCACTCTGCTTTCGATGAAGAAGGGGCAATTGTGGGATTTTTCTAGGCCATTATATGTGAAGATTGTATTTCCACACCGGCTGTGTGTGTGAGCTTGGCCTTCAAAGGAGCATTCCCAGAGGACTCACCAGGGAAGTTAATTGCTCGTACTATCCTTGACAAATGAGCCAACCAAAGCATTTTGCTGACACGAACAAACAAAGTGGTCGGCATGGTGATGATAATTGGTCATTCTTACAGTGGGGATATAGGAGTGTTGGCCAGTTCGTTTGTGTATGTATAGGGAATGACGCACAAAATATTGGCAAGGGCATAGTCTGTAGAGCGTGTACAGGATTGTGGTGTTGATACGGAATGATTACAAAATTGAGATCAAATGATGTTATCATAATCGTATTAGGGAATGCGTGGTGCACTGCTAGCTAGCATCCATTTACTGAAATATTGAGATGCTGTTGCAGTAGTAGCGGCGGTGGCATGTGTTCCACCTGAGAGATTTCCCATCAATTTCAACTAACTAGAGATGTAAAATGTGTTGATGTGCCGTTATAAACAATGGGGCCCTTCTACAGATGCTCACTTACGGATCTTTGTTCTCAAAGAAAGGGAATCAAAGCTGAGACGGCCATATGCTGCACTTTTTCTCAAGGACAACAATTTGAATATGCTATATGAGGACTGTAATATATACTAAACCCTTCTTTAAGGTTTTAATTAGGCCTAGTTGACATCTGTGGACAACTGCACAGGCCTGTTTGACTTAAAATGATTTACAATCGAGTTTGAATCGATTGTTTCGATGGAATATGTATGTCTACTCTACATACGCCATAGGTTTGGACGTAGGCCTACGGTATATTACAGTACTACATGCGTGTTCACATCCAGTGCAACACCTTCTGAACATAGACAGCTCAACCTAAACTCTTCATTTCCTTACTGGGCGGATGTACTATTGTCCTGAAACCACTTCATCCTCCTTCTTATCTTCTGTGGGAACTCTAAACGGAAGCGTCCAGGAGGCAGATCAAAGCAGCGCCGTCCAAATCGAGGCTTTAATGGAGGGGCTTTCATAAGCTGATTCTTTGGAATGCCTAATTGTCGGGCTTTATTCATCTGAGGACGTGATTGGGTGAGGTCGTTTTCCTTTTCCCCCCCCTCGTCGGTGGGGCTGACCAATCATCTAGCTAATGTTGTAACACAACAGGGTCGATAGGGTCAGTGTGCCTTTTAGCCTCAGGGCGTCCCGACTCTCCCCCACTCCGAGGCAACTTAATTAGCTGCAATTCAGCCCCTTTTTTTCCCCTTTTGCAGGCACGGTGGTGATGGGTGTGCGCCGGAGGGAGAGATTTGTTTGGTTCTTTTATCGTACACTTAGCTCTTCGGCACAGGCCCGAGCCCTCCAGAGTGGCGCTCCATAAAAGATGCACATCTATAAAAGTCACGCGGGTAATGAGGTTTGTACAAGCAACGGGGAAAAAAAGGAACGGCCCCGGCTCTCGCATACGAATGCGTGGAAACGACGCCCATATGTATGCACGATGCAGCCAGGCAGTTTGTTTTAGTGTCTGGGTGCAGCCGACCGAAGAGTTTCTCTGACGTACCTCACGCCGTTCGTGTCAAAGGGATGATGAAAGGCCTAGCTTTGCTTGTTATGTGTGAAGTGTCAAATGTTTGGCAAGGTGTTCTGGGTAAGATCAGAGGTGGCTATGATAACATGTGATGACTATAAGACCCAGAGGACAGCCTGTGAACACGTTCATCTCGCTACAGATCTCATAAATGACTCGGAATGGAGTCCCGCAGTATAAACAGCCCTGCTTTCTGACAAGCGATGGATCCTGTTATGTAAATCTTCTGTTATGCAGTACGGTCCGGTGTTGCGTTGCCTAAAGTTCTGGTGCAAGGCTGAGGCGTTTCAGGGTTTTTTGCATGTCAATTAATCACCCATAAAATGTGTCCCGCGACCATGTGAAAAACATAAAAAAACAAGCATTAAAAAAGCATTAAACCACACATGGTATAGGATTGTATGACACTGGGAAGATACTGCATTATTTAGGAGTCAGGGGAGACATTTCATTAAACCCTCCGAAAGACTGTTGAAAGGGCATCAAGGTTTAAATGTGTACAATCCCAGTGTTCTTTGGTGAATCGTCCCTTGTTTTCATCAGAGGATTGAAAAGAAGGCTACCGAATGCAGTGTGTGCGCTTGGGAATGAAATGTCAGGCTTTCTTTGTTCTTGACGGTGAATCAAACGAGCTGAACTAAAAAGGGGGGGTTCTGACCAATGAGGGATTTCAACATGACTATGAATTAAATGGATTGGTTGTCAGGTGTTCACGCAGGAAGTCAGTTTCGTAATGCCGAATGTAACGGTGATAGTTGTTGAAAGGGTTATTTGGCAAAGCGTGTATGTATGAGTTATGTAAGTACTCGAGTTGGTAAGAACGCACTTGGAGGTGACATCCTCATAATTCAGAATTGGGTGAATTGTCACTTGGACCAGGGAGAGTTCAGTGGTGTGCATGACTGCACTTTCGTACAAAAAGCCATTCTGGACTCCAGTTACATTTGAAGTTTGAAACTGTACGTTGAGTGATGAAGTGGAGTCCTGTTTCCGAAGGATTTAAATGTCAAGACTAGGTTTAATATCATTTTTGACATTTAAAAATAGTTAACATTTCTCTTATTGACTTCTATTACCAAAGAAATATTGGCAATGTGTCTGTGGTAATGAGTTGATTGCTAAAACAAAAGCTGGAATACCCAATAAATCCTGCTTTGTGGGAATGCACAAGATGAGTAAGCTCTCCCTGTCTCTCCCAAGTCACACACACACACACACACACACACCGTAACACCCCTCGGGAAATCACTTTGTCAGCCATTACGTCAGGAAGGTGGCTGACATCAGCTGCTCCACGCGTCCTCTTACTAAACCCACACGACTGGCGGTCTCCACGCCGGTGTTTTTCCGCTTACGCGTCTCTAATGAGGTTTGAGCACCGGTGATATAGAATCAGGAGAAAACACCTGCCCGCTCAGTTCCACTCTGTATACTCCCTGTTAGGAACCAATCACAGAGGTCTGCTGTTCCTCACCCAATCAGTTCAAACTCTACCACTACCTCGCACAAAACAAACGCGTCGACCCCCATCAATTTGGCTTCAAGGTTGCTCACTCCTCCGATGCTCACTTTTTCCCAGACACGGACAGACAATTCAGTCGTTGAGACTCCATTGATCTTTCTTTACACTATCAATTGTGTGGCAAATTACTAAAATGAATACAGAAAATACAATAATGCTGCTATCCTGGCGGATGACATTCAACTGTGTCTCTGTTTCCCCCCCCCCTCTCTCTTCTTCCACTGATTTCAAAACCACATCCCCTTTTTTTTTGGTAGTCGCCTTTGTGTTCCACTTTCACCCCAATGCCACTTCAACTTTTGGAACAAATGAGCCAGAAACCGTTTTGGGTCGCATCACCCATATAATCCAGACGTTAACACCTCTGTCTGTGCAGCTGATGTCCATGGATGTGTTAGAGCTGTAGCTGGAACAGTTGAAAAAGTTTAAGCCCCAGTCTGAGAGGGGGGGGGGCTAGGGGTCTTATGCTAATAAGACTAATTACGACTGAAAGTGATGGCAGTGCGTCTAGCCCTCAACTAATTATGCGATCCTTTATTATACTCAAATGAGCACCCAAAAGGACTCGCATTCATTACGATTCACTTGAAATGAACTAATTATGTCATCATTTCGTCAATGCCTTCCTGCAGTGCACAATCCACTTTAGTGTTAATTTATTGTCGCACGCCCAATAACTCGATTGATTGATATAGAGATCAACTATGGTATTGGAACACGTTAAATATGAATCGTAGTGCCTTTGCAGAGTTGCATACGTTTTTTCAATGTAGAATGACTATGGAGAAACCTGTTCCAGGCTATTTTAGACAGTATCTCCAAGGCCAAAGGAATGATAATACAATCTTTTATGAGCTCTTGGTTTGATACATTAGACACCAGGACTCTCGAACTGGGCGGCATTCCAGAAAGCAGGTCATGTGACATACCCGGGTAAGTTAACTCCCCAGTGTTGTAGCAACATTGCCAGTGGGTTGCTGCAACATTGTGAACCAGCTGGTGGGTTAACTTACCCGGTTATGTTGCATAACCGGCTTCCTGGAATACCCCCCTGGTGAGGAAACATGTGTTTATTTACATTTACAGTTAGTCATTTAGCAGACGCGCATAGGCAGAGCGACTTACAGTACATTCCCCCCCCCCGAGGCAAGTAGGGTTGAAGTGCCTTGCCCAAGGACACAACGTCAATTTGCACAGCCAGGGAATCGAACTGGCAACCTTCTGATTACTAGCCCTCAGCCACCTGACCCTGACTGATTCCAGTTATATTTGTAGATGAAAACCACAATAAACACAAACCAAAAACATATAGTCTAAGAAACATCATTCCACAATATTACTTTTCCAGAATGACAATGTTTATCATACATGGGATGAATTAATAGCTCATTTTCTCGACCCCATCTGGTACAATTCAGCCTCTCTCTCTCTCTGAGTACGCTCCCTCAGTACTCTCCTCGTCCTCGTCGCCGACATTCATATTCTCCAATGAACTGCCGGCGTTGTGATGTGGGAGAAAAATGTATGAATTTGACCTGATAGCTAATAAACATCAGCAAACACCAAGCGGACGAGTCGGCGAGCGAGAGAGCGGGAGCAATTCCATTATTCACTCTTCCGCGGGGAAAAAATATCAACACCTCATTTTACAGGGGGAGGATTTGTTCCATCGCCGAGGCATTTGCATATTCATTGTGCGGGAGTGCAGATGAAAGAAAGAGGAAAGTGTCCGTGTGGGTTCATGGGGCGAGGGGGGGGAGGCTGTAAGGCAGGCTTAGGCCCAGTCCACTGAGACTAAATACGTGTTGTCCTCTGTCGGACTTCACTTCCCTGCAGCGTCATCCCGGCTCGTGTGTGGCCAAGCGTGCCGTTTGTGGAGCAGCGAGGCCCACAGACATTCCTCACAGCTACACGGCGCTCCTTGTTTTTTTGCCCTCTCATCTTCCGGAACCTCCCGCCTTGTCAGACGAGGAACACTCGTGTGGGTTTTGCTCTCTGCCTGCTGATGGATTTCCACAGACCAGTGTGTGTGTCTGCATTCATGTGTGTGTGTGTGTGTGTGTGGTACTAAGCAGTGGATTCAGTGTTTTGAAGCTAATGTGATCATAGGACAGACCATGATCTAACTATTGTTATTAACAAATATAGGCTGTAAAACCATATGGGTTTGGTCTAGTTACAGTTTTCTAAGTAGTGAGTCATTTGTATACAGTAATATTGCGTTGTACAGTAATATAATAATTGTCTGCCAATGTGTAACAGTAGACTAAAAATATATCACATATATTGTGTTTCTCTTACTGTAGGTGAAAAGAAGATGATACAAATTCCCTATTGTACTTAGCTACCTAGTACAATAATACAAAACATTTTGTATTTACAACTGGTTTTTGAGACTTGCTACCGGTATAGTGTGATAGCAGTTAAAAAACCATTCAGTGATCAGGTTCTTTTTCTGAGCATGAGCAGAGAGATATCGATCCAAAAACGAATTCTTGAGTCACGGCAACGGACAGAGATCCAGATGTTACTGCATTTAAAGGCCTAGTCGATCTAGGGCCAACGTGTTGCCAGATCCAGTCTGGATATCAGCAGCTTGACTTGCGAGCACCATATTTGCAGTTAGGTAAACAACTTTTAGAATTAGACCCATTGATTGCACACCTGGCTCAGTGGACCATGAGATGGCCCTGACAGCCTGTGCAGCCAACATTTTGTCAATCCAATTTCCATTTTATTACTGGCCCCTTGTTCCTCTAATGTAGATTCTGGAATGATGGAGGCTTTTGGACGTGAGGTACAGGTAATTACTGCGGTTCTATTAACTTTGCAGCCTCAGGCCAGCAGCGGTGGAACGCCAAGGCGAGATAACAAGGTTACAGTGAGCAGGAACAGAGCCCCATGTTATGGGTCTGCTTTCATGTGGCATTGAGGATTTAAAGAGCGCGTGTCGCTGTCATATACGGGCACTGTAACCGTGGCAGCTCACGTGTGGGATGGGGGGGGGAGAGCGGCGGAGAACAGCTCATCAGGTCAAGGGTTCAAATCCCCTTTGGACGTCGCTTTGGATAAACACTTCTCCCGGACGAATACGTGACTAATATCAGCTCCGTTCTCAGATATCCGTGATTACTTAGCAGAAAATGGCCTCTGATTTCAGAGGCGTGCCCCTTTGGCTGAGTGGCTGCATTGTTGCAATCAGAGGCTCTGCGATGTTGTAATCAGACAGGTAAAATGGGCAAGACGGCGTTGTGCTCGAAATGGGTTCGGTCGAATGATTATCTCATTGTCTGTGAGAGGAAGCAATGTGGTTGAAGTGGATCCAGGCTCCAATGGGGGTGGAGACTATTTTCACAGTTCTATTTCTAGGCTATATATAAAAAAAAAGATAACAAAATTGGACCAAAGCTTTGGGGTCCATCTGCTGCAGGTTTATATAGCCACTGAGGTGTTGCTCACTCTTTTAATCAGCCTATAGGACGCGACTCGCACGGTGGTCCGCCGAGGCACTTTGTCATCGGCACTGAGAAAGGAGGGAGTGGTCTTGTGCACGTCAAGCTCCAGACAAGGCTCTATGGTGTGTGTTTGGGTGTGTTTGAAATTGCGGGATAGGGGGGTGGAAAAAAAGAAAAGAGAAGCATGTAACAAATGGTTTCATCCTCGAGAGGATCCGTTTCCCCCCCCCCTCCTCTCTCTCGGCCGATATTAAGCCGCGGATTCCCGGCACAAGCTCTCGTCCTCCTCTCCCTCGCCCCTCGTAATTCCTCACCGCTCTCTGGCTGTCTTTTTAGGCCGCGAAGGGTGTGAACTTGGCACTCTACTTACTCTTAGCGAGGCAGGGCTCCCCTGGGGAGGGGGGGGGGAGACTGTTAGGGGAGTGTGGTTGTCCAAGCAGGGAGAAGAGATCAAGCAACTGAACCCATACACAGGCCGCCGTCGCTTGGGAAGCTTCTGGAAGGAAAAATCCTCAGTGTTGAGCCTGTAAAATGGGCCAGAGAGTATAGCGGTAATCACACAAGAAGAAATGGTGCGTTGCGACTTTCCAGTCACATCACGACATCACAATTTACCATGGCCAATGATAATAAGTCTGTTCAATTGTGACCACTCCGATTCCGCAACACCGTTCACAATAAACATTTGAATATAGATTTGACTGGAGTTAAAAGCTGGTTCTGGAAGAACATCTACACAAACACATCCAGACAGTGCTTCCTCCATACAAAGTATTTATCCTAAATGGCTTGTTTTACATTCCTTCCACACATCCCTCTCCCAAAACTTCAATGCTACACGCTACATCCCTACAGTATGCTACGTCCATGCTACATTGCTATACGCTACTCCCAGTATGCTACGTCCCATGACTAGCAGTGTGGCCCAAAGACTGAAACAGTCTTGGCCCAGCCTTCCAATTATTCGAGGTAAATTAAGCATGGCCTGTTCATCCGAACCGTGCAACAGTTCCACTCGTCCATCGGTCTCGCCTCACAAATAATCTATCAAGTAATTGAATCACCAGTCAGCTGGGGCCGATCATAAGAGGTAGCCATGTGCATGTGCACTGAGAGAACTAGCCCCGCAGCCTTCCGTGTAGAAAAGCAATGTGCCATAGATAAGAAGATACGCCATCTTGTTTGAAGATCCACACTGCCCTGTGTCTGGTATGTTTGTCCTTGGTTCTAATTCATGGAAAATATAAAGGGTTTGTAACTGTCAGCTATCCTTATTGATGCTCCGATTTAAACACCGGCAGTTTCAACAAATGGCCTCCATGACTATAACTACCTGGTTCCACGTTATATTTGATCAGCCGTAACAAAGGAGTGACTGCTGCCGTGAGGCACGTGAAGGGGGAACACTGAACTCCTTGAATGTCAAATGAGGAATTCCGGAATGATTTGAAACGAGCACCAAACGTCATTCTGACGTCATGCATACCGAAGCCCCGACAATTTTTATCGCCGGTTCTTCATTTTACGCACCACAATTACTTTTATGGATGGAGGCTGTTCGGAATGTGCTTCGGTGGGGGGAAACAACAGAATTCAGGTGGTAAAAGCACCAGGCAGATTTGTACACCGCAATCGGACGATTTAGTCACCCGTGATTTTGGAGATCGTGACGTTTTCTATCCACCCTTCCCCTATCTTCTCATCTCCTTTCAGGGCGTTGGATTGTCATGATTCTGCTCCCTCGTGTGACCACGCCGCGGACGCGTCTGTTTGTAATCAGACTGGCAGATTCCTAATGTGTAACCTTCTGAAGTGTCGCTGGGGGACCCGGCTCGGTGACCTCACGCGCTCATCAACCCACATCTCAGCTGTCATCGAGGATCTGAAATGGCAAGAGAGAGAGTGAGACAGAGAGAGAGTGAGACAGAGAGAGAGAGAGAGAGAGAGAGAGAGAGAGTGAGAGAAAGTGAGAGAGTGAGTGAGAGGGTGAGTGAGAGAAAATGAGAGAGAGAGAGAGAGTGAGAGAGAGAGGTAGACAAATGCCTGCTTCACAGCTACAATGCCAGACCCCATTTTAGAGACAGTGAAAAACACACCCATGCGGGGGCATGGCTACATTTTACAGTTAAATCTGACAGGACTTTCACGTTCGAATGATTTCCCTCGCAAGAACCATTTTTTCCCAGAGCGTAATTACTTTCCCCTGCAAATAACAGTCACAATTTTCTCAGGGGGAGTTCACGCGAACCCCAGTTGTGCTGTGAAGTCAATAAAAACATTCAGTCGCAGATAATTGCCTCGCTCTATAGAACGGGCCGCCCAGAGAGCAGCCGGGCCTCCAGCCACGGCGGCGCCACCTGCTGCCCCCTGCGTTCAGCCTCCGGTAGTACAACGTGACGGCGTCAGCTGTGCGCTCATTTATTTCTCATTAGCGGGTTCTAATGAGAAGGCCTCGTCTCGGCAGCGGTGTTGGAGGGGGGTGGGGTGGGGGGGGATAGGGGGGGGGATATTCAGGTTCGTGAACAAAGCTAACAAACACAGACAATTAGCTGCGTGTTGACACACAGGATACCCGACACATCTGCTGTGGATTACGCACAGTGGTGGAGAGAGAGGGAGGGAGAGAGAGAGATGGGGAAAGAGAGAGATGGGGTAAAGAGAGAGGACGAGACACCGAGAGAAAGAGACACGAACACACCTGTCCGACCCCGTTCCTCAACCAGGAAGGGTTTCAGGCTTTTTTCCCCCGAAACGAATCGAAACTCCCGGATTTTGCTCCCGACACCCCACCGCCGTTTGTCCGACGACAGGGTCGCCCGCCGTCGCCGCTCCGTGAGACGGCGTCCTGGCGGCGTGAGTAAACGAACAGTATGGAGTTGCGTGTGAGAGCGATTTGCGGGGCCTGCTGGGAGCACGTCGGTAGCTACAGCCCGGCTGTGCCCTCGAGCCGGCTGTGCCCCCATGCCTCCACCTGCCGAGAGAGATGAAAAGGACGCTGAAAGGGAATTAATTCAGTTGAGATATTACTCCAAACTCTCGGCGTGGCACCTCTCTCCCTCCCTCCCTGCCTCCCTCGCTCTCTCCTCCTTGCTCTATCTCATCGCAGGTACGGGTGAGATCAAGAGACGTTCCTCCAGCTGCCGTAATGAGAAACTTCTTGCTCTACTTCCTGTGCGTTTCATGCGTTTTGGCAGAACTCAACCTGGATTACTCCCATTTTAGAGCTACTTTGAAATGTCGAAAACTGAAATCGTGCGAATTTACAGGGTGCTTCTCAGATGTTTCCGTCGGCAGCGGCGCCTACAAGCTGTATCCGGCCATAACGCCCCGGGTTCACCTGTGTTTAACCTTTTCAAATGGCAATGTTCGGTTTGCCCGATAGGACCCCCCACCGTGAGAACACTGAGGATGGGCTCGTGGAACGTGTACGGTATATTCGAGCTCGGAGCTACACAGTGGCAAGCTTAGCCAAGAAATACCTCCCCACACCCCGCACCACCACGTTTCCCCCATAAACATACAAACGGCGTTTGAATTTACTGTCACCACCCGACCCGGTGTTCTCGTGTCCCCGTTGGGCCAGCACCAGCACACACCGGCGGAACAGATGGCCTCCACAGCGAGCGCTCGCCCATCGACTCATTACGGAACGTGCATCTGGAGAAGTGGCGCTTTCGTTCTGTCACCGCGTGCCATAAACTTGAAGCCATTTGTTATATTAGGGGCTCTAAATGTATATTGTTTCGGGCCTCGTGGTGAATTAAACCCACCCCCCCTCGGTTTGGTCCTCCTGGCTGCGGGCTTGATGTCTCACCGCTCGCAAACAGAATGGTACACAACTGTCTATTACGCCGGAACAAAACCATTTAGTGGTAAATGCCATGGGATGCAAAGTTCTCCCCAGCAGCCTCCCGATCGCTCACCTCGGAGCCGCTAACTCCAGTCCGTCGCACCTAAGCAGCCAAGCCGGAATGATCTATGATATCATTACATTCTTAGTATTCAACCGTTGTTGCAAAGTTGAGGAAACTAAATAATTCAGTGTCCAGCTTATTATGAATCATTTATTGACTAAATCGGTTCAATCCCCCCCCACCCCCCCCGTCCCCCTCCCCGCGTAATGGGAACTTCAATATTAGACAGAGGCACTTTCAATCACGGGGCTGCTCTAATTGGGTAAACAAAGGAAGGCTTCTTGGATGCAAGATCAACCAATTAAAACCGCTGAGCCATTTTTATATTGACTAGTCTTGGAACGCTGTTCCACTGAAGCAAATAGAGTCGGCATGCCTATTGCTGCCAGTAGGCACGCATGAACAAGTACAAATGCATTGTGTGATTAACATATTCTTGTGTGAGCCTTAATTCCCGCCCCACACAAGCTCATTTGCAATCATTTGGCACGGTGCCTAAATCAAAGCAACAAGAATCGCTTACTGCTTTCTGCATTAACAAGTTGACCCGAACGCTTAGCTAGAATAGAACGCTGACTCGTGTGGATGTGGTGGAGAGAAAAGTGAGGGGGAAAAAAGTATCGACAAACTAACCAAAGTACTGTGGTCATCTTGTTCCAGTAAAGGCTTGGGTATAACAGCCGTCAGTGTGTTCTCGATAGTTTCTCTGCTTGGACAGGAAACGGACTGACAGACCCTAGCAGGCACGCCGACCACCTTGACAGGTTTCCTGACTGGGTTTCATATTAATGACCTTCAGAACAACAGTACCCAGACACAAGCGTGTTGTTATCGACCATGTCTGCTCAACGTTCAGGGTAAATAGGCACAGAATCTCCCCCCTCCCTTTTTTGTTTCCAGGTCTTTCCGTGTCTTTCTGTGTAAAATGAAAATGAAAGTTAAATGAAAGAAACACGTTTGTCACAATGTGCATCATGGGGAGTTTAATACCCAAGCGAACGTTTACAAGCTAACTTTTCACTGAACCCTGACAGGGTTATTGCAAAACTGAAAATCAACTGTATTATTCAGCAGCAGCTTCTTGTAGAAGAGATGAGAAATGGAAAGAAAAATACACTTCATCAACCGTAGGGGAAAGAAAAAAACAAAAGCATTCTTCTCCCCAGATAATATATTTGTCCTGTGTTTCACTCTGTTAAGGCATTGTCGATTGCTCTCCCTAACTCACTGGCTGGGAAGAAAGCAATCAGCCTACCTAGCCATGTTGGATTGGGCCGCGGGGAGAATACATTATACACTTCTTTAGGTCCCCGCCCTTGCCAATCTTCATTTTTCAACTCCCCTCCCCCCCAGCTTGTAAACCCTGCACAGTCTCACGTACACACACACACACGTACGTAACGCGTCCTGTTTTTGAGCTGTCTCGAATGTTGTGCACTCGGCATAATACATTTGGAATTAAGACATTCCCCCTTCATTTAATCCAGCGACTAATCATGTCTTTTTCTGCACACTTGCCATCAAAGGTCCGCGAGTACACCGAGTCCTTTTCAAGGGGCTTTTCTGCAATCAACAACACTGCGCTTTCCGCAGCCTAGACAAATAATGCATTAGAATGGTTATTAAGGAGCCTCGTTTCAGCAAACAGGAGGAGAGATACAGACAAAATAAATGAAGGAAGGGAGGATGGATGTGTATATATAGAGAGAGAGAGACAGGTGTGTGTGTGTGTGTGTGTGTGTGTGTGTGTGTGTGTGTGTGTGACAGAGGGTAGGCTGGCCAACTGATCGATGCCAGCTTCATTCAGACAGCACCATCAGAGAGACTTTACAAACTGAGTGTTTCTCTATACAGTCACATGGGACTATCCATAAGGTCCCCAATGTTCATTAAAGGGAATCTTAAAAAAACAGGTACCGGGTAGTTGAAGTTGTGATGAAATACGTGGAATATCAATATACTGCAGCAATAGTTGCGTTTCTCAATCTTCTGTCAGAGGGAAAAGCTGTGGTAAAGTTACTTTCGAAACATTTCTCAGTACTGGCCGGCTGTTGGAGTTGGGTTATGAAGCCAACTTTCTCTCGGTGGACATTGCTTATGCCAAAAGATTGCGAGTAATACCCGTAACTTCTGGAAGACCTCTGAGGTCTAAGTGAATTTCATTTTCAGGAGGAGAAAAAATAGAATAGATTTTCTCCGTGACTTCTGCTACTGAAGTCATTTTCGACTTTTCAATCATATAAATCCACCGCCGTCCAAAAATCTCCACTTTCTCTGGTGTGTGGATCCATACGAGAGAGAACCGTTTTCATCTTTTTGTTGATCAGAAACAGGCACCTCCTATCAAAGGCCATTAATATAAGAGGAAACATGTTGTTCATTGTGCTGCCAGCCCAGATAATCAACGAGCCTCACATCATCTGGGAACTCTTTTTAAACGACCATTATGAGTCACACCTGGCAGGAAAGAAGTCTGTGCAGTTCAATAATGCCCCTCCCCCATGTCCCTTCAGTGGACTCGAGCACATGAACAGATCCTGTTTGGTGCCCAGCTAACGCTCTCCGCTCTCCGCGCCGTATTCCCAGAGAAGCCTTTGGGAGCCCGCCGCACGGCCCAGCACACCTCCCCTCCGGCCCCCAGGAAGGTCTTCATAAGCGGGGCGGCTTTGACTGGAAATGGGTCCACTCTACCGCCGTCGCTGTGCTGTCGAACGATGTTTAATATGAGAAGTGCCTGAAGCCTCCAGAGTAAAAAGGGGTGTGTGTGTGTGTGTGTGTGAATAGGAGGATGAGAGTCATTTTCTTCCATAAACATGTTCACTATTACAGTGGAACTCCCCCCCCGAGGCAATACATAGGAATTCTGTTTCCTTTCTGGCTGGGTAGATATTAGTTTTCCTCAGTATGGAGCATTTTCATTGTTTCTTCACATAACTACGGTTGAAAGGAGCCCTCCTCCTGCCTACAACATCTACATTTCAAACTGTACTTGGAAAAAAAAACGAAACGTTGTCGCGCACGCCGTTTGTCCTTGAACCGTATACGAAATACGAGTGTCTTTTCTGTCGCTACGGAAGGTTCCAAGAGGATGAGGTGTCTGTGTAAGGGGAGAGATGTGTTTGGGTCTATTTTGGTTGGCCCAGATAAGCCTATTTTTTTTACTGTCGGTGAGGCAGGAAGGCTCGTGTGTAACATCTGGCCACCTGACCTGACACGAGGCAAACCTCTCCGTTGGGTCTACCAAGGTACACTCACGACTGAGATACTGTACCCGCACGTATAGGCCTGTTCAATGTCTTGTTTCAGAGAATGTGAAATGATATGAAATAGATTTGAGATGGAAAAAAGGGATTGTTCATTATTTCTAAGCCTTTCAAGAGTAGCTTTAAAAGAGGGCAAACATAAACATTGCAACTCTAATCTCTTCCTCATTGGACTAGCTGAATAATCGACCATTCCTGAGAAGAATTGTTTCTGCGTACTGGGCAGGTCAAAATGCCTAATCTACACTCATCCACCTCAATACCACCAGAACACAAATCTATTCCTCATTGCAAACCAGTCCAAAACACCAGTTGACTTTCCCCTAGCCATGCTGCTACAGTGTTCAATCCTATTTCCGGAGCTAATGAATTATAGATTTCATGGATTTTAGCCTCGAGCATGGCTCAACATAATTAGGTGTCCCGTTACCTCAAGCTGATCTCCATCTTCCGCTGAAGCCCTCCATCGTCCAGAGGTCTCGATCCCTTAATCACAGATAAATCCCTCCAATGCACTACAACTTTGACCTCTCTGACCCGACGGTCTACACGCATCGTCGGCTCTCCGTGGGAACCTCCATTGCGCCCCCTTTCGCCCCCCGAGTCTAACACTAGACCGAGAGTACGTCGGGCTACATTCAAACGCCATTTTTCCCCTCAAACGTGCAGCGCTCGTCGCGCGGGCGACATCCACTCATTCACAAGATACACGGGTGTCACGTGACCGACTTTCGTGGGAGACGGGCCAGACGTGTCGCGGGAGGGTGTTCAGGAGAGAGAGCAAAGCAGCTGGCTGAACCCTTAGGTGAGAGGCAGGCTGGCACTGGGTGTCTTCTGAAATATCACCCTCCACAGTTATTTCACCCCTCTGCCGCTAGCTGCTACGGGAGATTACACTCTCCTCGCGCTGGGGGAGAAATGTCGGGGGAAGCCTGAGCGAAAGGACGACGTTGTTTTGTTCTACGTGACTCGGACGGACGTCCAGAAATGTTGGTTTTGTACCAGAAGACCTGCAAGCTGGGTCTCTCTTAAGCTCACTCACGGCTCGGTTACAGAACTGACACAGCGCGGACTGCCGATTTGTCAAGTGGCGTTCCTCGAGAAAGTGGAGAAAAAAACCGGACCCGGACGATCTAGACCTGACTCGAACGTCATGGGGTTCGATGTTTACGGGCCCTTCGATGGCTTGGAGTGATTCGACCGAGGGAGGTCCATTTTGGAGCCGTCAGAGAGGCGTGCTGTGGAGCGTGGCCTGCAGCCTGCGGGAGGGGTCACACATGTTTGGAAGTACATGTTCACGGTGGCACAACAGATTGCCTTGTTGTTGACACGGAGAGAGATTGTTTGTGTGCGTGTGCTTGTGCGCTTGTGTGTGGGAGAGAGAGAGATCGAGAGAGATTGAGAGACAGAGAGAGAGAGAGGCAAAGAAGATGGCCAAGCTGTATCTAGCTTCAGCTGGTGGCAGGCAGGGGAAACAGATGGAGGTTTCCATGGCGGCGCCGGGGCCCATCTTGTCAGCTCTGTGCGCAGCAAGCAGAAGATGACAAGGTCATTAACAAAGGTTCCACTGCCATCACAGACTTTTAGGCTCCATCTCTCCTGTAATTTAATACTCCAAAGTTTGAGAGAGCGAGCGAGAGAGAGAGATAGAGAGAGAGAGCGAGAGAGAGCGAGGAGAGAGAGCGAGAGAGAGAGAGAGCGAGCGAGAGAGAGACATCTGGAAGCTCTCATACATATTCATGACTTCCGGATTGTCTCGCAAGTTCATCAAGACTGCCATTACGTAAAGCGCGCCCACACGAAGTCCAGCTTCATTCACATCTTCGGCCTCATTGCGTATTTCATCTCCCAAGCGTTTGAGGCATTCACAGTCTTAACGCTTTCAGGCGGTTCAAACGGTCTGACTAATTACAAAACTGGAGTCTGTATTCGGCTGTCCGCGTCGACATTCACAGCACCTTGAACCCTAACAGAAGCTCAAATCTCAGTCTCCAACCCTTCAACCTGACCCGAGACACCTGCCCACATTGCCATGACAATTTCCATAATTACAGAACCTCATTTGACCCCAGGAAATGATGTGTCATCACATTGTCCGGAAACAATTTCCATCTCAATGACCAATTACGTTTTGGCAGGAGGATGAGCAGCATTTATGCAACCAGACACCTGATAATCTTCAGCTTTACATCTCGAATTACAAGGTCATTTTCGTTTGCTTTGTTAATGCTTCATTATTAGAATTCCCCCACCCCACCAGGGGAATGACATCATGTACAGTATCATTCTGAACCAAATCTTTCTCGTATTTTTGCTGTCAAAGAACTTGATATGACCTCTCCGAAACCCAAAACTACTACTACTACTGTTCATGGTTAATACATGAACGTGGCCAGACATCTTCCATCCTGTTGGGCGCTTTGGCTGAACGTTGAAATTGCGGCTTGGCTCAAGAGCCCGAGTGATTAGGAGACCCAGTGTTTTCTCAGGACTCCACAGTCCTCGGGGTGATTGGAACTAATGAGTCGAGTTCGAAACGGACAACCCTTTTATGTCGCTTTTGATTGAGTCCGGCTCGATGACTCAGCTCTCCACAACCCCTGGCTCTGTTAAACGACAGCAGGGTTCGAGAGAGGGGGCCGGATTTCGGGGGGTTTCACGCATGCCCTTTAATTTGGCAGCGAATACGTTTCCTGTCTGAAACTCGACGCTGTCTTATTCATCCTGAATCTTTCGAAGAGGTGAGTGGGAATACGTCTTTTACCTCTAGAGAGAACAGTCACAGCCCCGCAACCATTGAACTCGCGATGGGACCAGTAATCACGACGAGTCTGGGAGAACAATCTTTCCGAGTGACTCTGTTGATCTTTCAGATTCCTGGTGGATGTGCTAAGGGGAGAACAGTCGCCCAGGGATTTGCGAATAACAACACCTCACTTCTTCTCAGTCGCTCGCGAGCCTTGGCCCTCTGTGCGTGCGTCCCGACAGCACGCTCTGAGACAGACATACTCGTTTCATCGCAAGCCCGGAAGGTAAAAAATGCCTCTGAAAACCCATTTGCATCCCGACTCTGTTTATTCTCTGTCTCGCGTCGTCCTGAAAAGTAGCGGCGGGTGGGGAAAGGTGGAGATGGTGAAAATGATCCAGCGAGCTCACAGGAGTGGAACTTCTCACTTGGGAGAAAGAGAGAGAAATAGCGCCCGGTCTAATATCTCCGTCTGTATACGAACAATGAGCACACGTCGCCTTCAGAGAGAACCACCAGAAACCCAGCGAGCACGACTGTGAGTGCGTGACTGCAGACCGAGGCCAGAAGTGGGCACACTAGGAATGTGAGCAAACAGCATAACAGCAGGCTGGCTAAGCCTGAAACACAAATGAGGAGGGTGGGGGGTGGGGGGGGAGAGGGCGGAGGGGCGAAGAACAAAGCTGCAATTCAAAACTACCGTGAATGTGCTCCGCCATGCAAGGCGATAGTTAAGAGAACAATGTTGCAAATGCCCAGACGGTGCTTTGACTGAACTGGAGGCCTCAAAGTAAAAGCTCCAAGCCAACAGTTTGAGAATGCGCGATCCACAGCACAAATGGAAAAGTATCTTCCAATGCCAACCTCTCTTCTTTGTTCTTTATCCGTGATCGGTTACTTTATCCGCGTCTAAAAGGAACGAGAGCACGGTTACACTTGATTGATACGAGCCGAAAGCGGGGTTATCCACTTTAATTTGGGCGACGAGAGGATGTCCCGGAGGGTTGGAAACAGAAAACAAGAGGTCACAGCCGGAATCTCTGGTAGAACACATTCAAGTACCATGTCTCACAACACTAGTCACGACAAGCTATCTGGTCTCGGGAACGATTGACATGGTTACCGTAGTGACATAATAGCCCTCGTCATTTTCACCTACGTCAATTTGTTCACGCCTCGGTCCAGCTCGGTGCCGTTCAAAGCTGGAGTACCATCCGGCCCACGGGGGAGGAGAGCGGGTCTGGAAACACTCTCTGTTGGGCTGCTTTCCAGTTTATCTTCGACTGGCAGGTGGTGTATGAGTGCGTGCGTGCGCGTGTTTGGAGAGGGCCGCTGATAGAATGGCAGCTGGGGGGTGGCCGTTACTGCGAGATCGGAGAAAGCGCCGGATTGAACGTGGACGGATAGTTTGGTGATAATGCTTCGTACATTGGTCCAGGAGGGCAAGTGTGTGTGTGTGTGTGTGTGTGTGTGTTAAGGGAGGGAAATGTTTATGTTGCAATGTGAGTGAAGAAAACCTTCTAGGCATTGATTGATGCCATTGTTAACGCAGAACAAGGCTATTGATCCACTCACAGACTCACACAGACAGTACCTACCTGACTAGATAGTTAATACAGTCAGATATTGATCATTTGCCCTGAAATGGTTCATTAGTAATTATGGTCTTAAATGTGAAATATTTGGTATGTAACTCTGTAGAAAAGGAAATGTAGCCCATAATAACTCATCATACTGTCACACAAACATCACACTGGCCCCCCTAGTTCGGAATCGTTTGACCAGTTGTCCAGAATGGCCAGAGAGAGATATTGTGCTCTCATTTTTGTGACCTCTCTAAAGCTTTTGACGTTGGAGATTACTCTCAAAACTCGATTGGTCTGGCCTGCTCTCAGTAGGAGGTAAATAGGGTTTTTTGAACCCAATGGAGGGAGTTCCATAGTCTTGTCACTCTTGTGGGTTCAATTTGGTTCCCTCTTTAGTGAAAGGTAGACTGGTCGAAGGTTGTAATCTTACACTAATGACTCAGGGATGTATGCCGATTCGCCGACGACTGAATTGGCCCTTTGCTAAACTAATTAACTTGCTAATTAACTCATTTCTTATCACTCCAAACTGGTCTTGAATGCTAATAAGACCAAATGTATTCTTACTTTGTCCATGTTTGTCAGGGCACCAGTGGGATGCCTTGTATGAAGAAAGATTAATCAGGATTTATAAAAGCCCTACTTCAAGCACCAAAAGATATCCGCATGATAAGATTGGATCTGTGAAGTTGGACATTGGGAAATGTTTGCGCGCCCCAGAAGGAGCAGAACCTCGCCTCACGACGCCGCGAAGAAACTCCGACCGAGTCAAATGAAACCCGTCTTCCGGAATAATTGCCTTCATGAGTCTGAACTCCGAATCCCGTCGTCTGTGTCTGAGGAGAATTATCAGGAGGAACGCAGGGGCGGCCGAGGTCAGGGCCGGGGAACGGCTTGAACAGGTTTGGCAAATGAATGTACCGTGGATGAGGCTTCCGAACTCATGTAAAACTCTCTGGGAAACTAATCACCTCCAGTTTCCTCTGATCTCTGGCCGTCCTAAAAATGGCAACTCACGATGATTTATTCATGCCTAATTTGCTGTCTTGTTTCCAGCCCGGGCTTCGTCGAAGTCTGGGTCCGTGCTATATACCTCCAGGGATGTGCTATCAGAGCGGACGGATTGGGGGGGGGAAACGGTGACAGATTCCAGGCTGCAGTGCTGAGCCTATCTCCTGCCTAGGCCTCCACGGCACAGCAGGAGAAGGTGGAGATGAGCGGTTAGTACCCTTACGAAGCGTATCCACCTCGCTGCGCCGCAACACCTAACAGGCTTCAAGTCCTAATCTCAAAGAGAGGCTACCTCTCTTTTCCTTCTCTCGAAAACGGTGGATGGTACTCCTCAGATGTCTTGGAAAAGGAGGCTAGGGAGAGAGCACATCAGAAACGTGAAGCGCGTTTGAGCTTCTACCACTGTAACCTGCGGTCGGAAGGAAACATTTGCATTTTTGTTTCAAACGCAGCCACTCCTACAACTTATTTCTTCCAAAGTGCTCTGAAATGGTTCATCTTGTTCAAATATGTTCTGCAGCCTGTACACTATGAAATTCAAAAAGCACAACTTGTCTGTAATGAGAATCTCCATCCTGGGAGACTCTGAGCACTGGGTCCAACAGTGCAAGTATTAGCATTTAACTCTGGTGCCAAATGAAGATCCACTTTGTGAGGACTTATAGTGATTAGACACGGTTACATACCAGACCGGATAACATTACCTGGGTCAGTTTGAAGGTGCGGCTTTCAGAAAAGCACATGAGATCGAAACCGAGGTTGGCGGAAAGGGCGGAAGGAAAAAAGGGAAATTAAACCATTTCAGCGTGTGTCTTTCTGCGCGAGAGCCCACATCTCTTTGCAAACGCTGCGATTCAGGGGACAGTTTATTGGCATTTGTGTTCTGCTCCCTGGTCACAGAAATGACAACAATACCTCTACGATGTCAACCCTCTGTGCTCCATCACAGAGAGAGAAAAAAAACATGTTGTGAAATGTCCCTTTCACTTTATGATTCAAGCGAGATATCTTGCCCCCAGCTTATAGCAGTCCAGTTTTATTGGCCTGCATGGATAGCTGCTGAATATCCTTGTGCCGAAAGCAAACCTAATCCATTTATTTTACCCAGATGAAATGGACATGGTTTGGGCCATTTTCATGTGATTGGCACGACCCGACCCTGAATCCTAAGCCTAGCGTGGCAAACTCAGCCATCGACCTTTTTTAACCAAAACTTGTCGGTGAATGTAGGTCCACCGCACGTTCTGTCTGCTCCTTCGACAGAGGACGGAACGAAACAGCAGGTCAAAGTTCAACACATCGCTGCATCACTGCCCATGAGCGTGTGTCTGATGGACACTGTGCAGAGAGACGGTGGGATATCGACTTCACGTTGTTGATATTTGCTTGTTTACGAGTGGCGTTGAGTGGAAGCTCACAATCAATGAGTCTTGGAGGTGGGTAGTATTATTCAAACACAACAAATGGACGAAGAGGGCTTGCTTTGAGACCGAGATAAAGGCCAAACCAATGATACACTTCAGAGGATAATCAATGAGGCTTAGAGGTGTAGTCCATTCAAAATGTGTTTCATAGGTATGTATTTCCACATTTGTGTACCTCTACCATACATCCGAAGAGCATAGAATAGAGTCTACAACTGTATTCCTTCCTGAATTAGCAAGTTATCTTGGATACCTCTTCTTACTGCTTAACAGTTATACCATCAATTGAATTAGAGGCAATGTATCACTTCATAATAGGCGAGTTTTGAATGGAGAACGAGCAGAACTCTCGGTTTCCCCCGTCATGTTTCAGGCACGCCTAATTCTCGCCCCTCCAGCGGCGCACCCCTAGGGGAGCGTGCTTTCTCTTATTGATATTTATGGTTCCGTGTCGTCCTGGCAGCACCTTGACAGCTTACTCGCCAACGGAGCGCGCTGACGGTCGACTGCTGTGCGAGAGGCAATAATGTATTTGTCATCCACTGCCAAAAGGTGTACACTATCTCATTGATCTTTTCTGTGTCGCGCATTTTCGGCGCCACGAAGCGAAACACGTGCGGTAGACTGTATTCTGCTTTTGAGATGCACTCGGGCACACATCAATCATCTTGGAATAACAGTCATTGTTATGTAAATAGGTTATTTCAATTAAAAATGTGTTACTGTACAGTACAAGGGACGTTCTGATTTAATAAGATGGGGGTTATTGACAGATAACTTCCAGAAATTATGGTTTCAGTGAAAATTCCCCCAAAGGATTCATAATTCACCTATCCATAATGCATGAGTTACAGTAATGATTTACATCTTGACATCCATGCATTGCACCTTCGTGGATAGGTACGTTTTCAGCAGGAGACAATCGTTTGTTGTTATTTACGAGGACGTCAATCTCAATCTTCGCATTCTATGTCGAGATAAAAATCATTTTCCCCTCCTCTGACAATTTCCTAACATCTTCTCCTCGGTTTCACTGGGAAGCTGTACGACTCTGTGATATCTTTTCATTTCATGATAAATATTTCATGGCTACATATTGTGTTCTTTGTCACGGATGCGGCTGACCTCCAAGGTGGATGTGGTCTAAACCTGCATGCGGAAAAGAATATCATAGACCTTCCTTCCTGTGTTTCAGCTTTCAACTGTAATTTAGGCGCTGAATGCAGATATATCTCTCAATAGAATCTCCCCAGTTCTTGGAGAGATTCAATTGGGCTATTTATAGCGCGTGATTTAGGATGGGGGCTATTCTGTGCGTGGCAGCAGCGCATTAGGGGTCTAACAATGGTTGAACGTGACAGATGTGCTGGAGTAGAAAGATATGCTTTCATAGGGAGAGCCAGAGTGGAGTGGAGAGTTGTGGGTGAGGGGGAGAGGGGCGTCAGACATTCAGGGACCTTCTGAAAATATGATTTCCCCGTCTGCCTCCATTTTGGGCCTAATCACTGATCTGACCACGGCAGACTGGGGAAATCAAGGGGTTCCACCTCACCAGGTTCCATCCACCAATCCGGCCCTTTTAGATGTGTGATTACCTCGAGGAAAGGGAGAGCTGAATAGCGTGGGTCTTAGCAACATAAATCACGCTGATAACAGCGCGAAGAAAGAAGCCCTATTCTCTTCCCCCGCTTGTTATCTAGAAGGGTGCGACTGTGCCCACCAGAAAGCAGTTGCAAAGCGACTGTGGCCCCTGCGAGGAGGGAAACCATTTCCCTGCGCGCACGTCCACGTCCAGACCTTCCATGAGAACACACAGAGACTAATCCAGAAGCTTATTAAGCGAAAGTAAGAATCGATATCCACCCCTCGGGTTCTTTTGTTACAGGTACTTGATTTATGTGCAACATCTCGTGTCATGAAAACTAATACAGTGGCTCAAAAGCAATTATCCCGGCTGCCCGGCTGTTCGGGTTGGCATGTCCAAACAGCTAACTCTCCATCTTTCCTAAGAGGGGAGGCCCGTTCCCAGAGCAGGAGAAATGACTCTATTTTCCAGGCAGAAATGTGTTAACTAGCTGCCAGGCATCTGGAAATTACCTGTGTTGAGAATATAGACAGACACAAAGCACAACGGATGGCCCTCTGGAGAATAACAGGCATGAGGCGGCTGATGGTGGAAATAACAGGATAAGTAGCACGTCGCAAACACTGTACACGTCTCGAAGAGAATTCAAACCAAACGTCACTCGAGATTTACATTTTTGTTTACGCGACCTCCAATTATTCTTAGTGTTCGTACGAAAAACAGGCCGAACGAGATCCGAACCCCCACGTCTTTTGCGACGCTTTCCACTGCTCTTCTGTATTATGTTGTTACGTCTGACGTTGTCTTTTCCCCTGGGTATCCCCAGGTGGGTTTCGACTCTTGCAACATCATCTTCAAAGCCTTCTGTGCGCATACAGTACAACCGTTATGCAACCTGCGTTCCACTTACATTTAGCAGACGCTCTTATCCAGAGCGACTTACAGTAGGTACAGGGACATTCCCCCCGTGGCAAGTAGGGTGAAGTGCCTTGCCCAAGGACACAACGTCATTTTGCACGGCCAGGAATCGAACCGGCAACCCACTGATTATTATCCCGATTCCCTAACCGCTCAGCCATCTGACTCCCTACTCGATGGGCAGGTGTTGCTCCACATCGGCTGTGGACGAGTCAGCATGCTGTGGGTCTCGGCAGACGGAACAGTTGCCTGAAGAAAGGACGGAAACGGGCGAATGACTTGCTTTTATTTTGTTTTTCTCTGCCACAGATGACCGGCGTGGCCTATGCGAGATGCCTTATGAATATTTGGTCTGATTGGATCACTTTTAATAGGTTGTTTTGTGTTTCAGATGGTATGTTATATGAATTAGACATTGTCTTGCACTGACAAATCTTCAGTCAATAAACATTCGTAGCCTACAATTGTTCTTGTGCAGAGAGAATTTCAGTCACCCTCATCATCCTGACTGATGTGGCAATATCCTTGAGTTATTCTACTAATACACATTCAAACCAATCAATAGACGATTACTACCAGAACCGTATCATTATTTACCACTTTTAAATTCATGTCGGGTTGGTCAATAAAGGAAACACTAAAACAACGGCAAATTACTTGTACTCCGCTAATGTTGATTGGTGAATAATGACATTGACCTAACCAATCAATGTTCAACTGAAACAACTGAACAACTGAATTCGATGCACTCGTGTTGGCAAACCACGTCTTTCTCTCTCTCTCTCTCTCTCTCTCTCTCTCTCTCTCTGTCTCTCTCTTTCTATCTCTCTCTCTCTCTTTCCCTGAGAGCAGCATGTCCTCTGTCAGTGACCCAGGTCTGGTGCTGGGGGAGTTGCTGCTCATTTAATCTCTCCATGCCCTCACCTCTCTCACCTCCCGGAACCTGTGTCTCCCAGCTACAGACGCTTGCAAAGTGCTTTTTTTCCCCCACGCCGCTCTCTCTGCAATCACTAGCTCGACTGCTAGCTCGCCCGCTCGGCTTTCACTTTACACGCGTGCAGACAAATGGCCGAGTCGATTTTTCCTCTTGTTCCTTTTTTTTCTGGCCCCCGACTGGACCGTGAAGAGGTCTACCGCGTTCTCTCTCTTTTCATCCGTCGCTTCTCCCTCCTCCTTCAGCTGAGTAGATGGGGGTCAACAGGGCAGGTGGGCTGTGCATTGTCGAGATGATCAGAGCTGCTCATCCCGCACGTGCCCCCAGGAGTTGTCCATTGTGCATCAGTATATCTGTTCGTTTATGTTACAATAACAAAACATATTGATTTGTCGATGTTTTTCTTTTTTTTCTTTGTGGGCCCCTTCACATTCGAATAGAAAGGACATGGAATGCTCTATAGAAGGCGAGGTTTCAAATATGTAGGTCACACCGAAATTTAATGGAGAAATTACTTTCATTTTTTTGTTGTTGCTTGAAAGCTACAACCGTGGCGGTTTGGAATGCAGGGATATTTGCTTGGTGGAAGGGAACATATTTTGCATATTATGTTCCTTTTAACAAGAGTGGTATGCCTAACAAGGATCCTCTCTCTCTCTCTCTCTCTCTCCCTGTCTCTCTCTCTCTGTCTCTCTCTCTCTCTCTCTCTCTCTCCCTCTCTCTGTCTCCATCTCTCTTTCTCTCTCTCCCCTCTCTGTCTCTCTCTCTCTCTCATTTCACACTCTGAAGGCTGTGCTTTAAGGAAGCTGGTCACTGACATCAGCTACAACCTCACAACACCCTGTAAATATACGAACATATATTTCATCCTATACTTAGACAGCAAACATATTTGCTGCCATGTTGTTGCACTTACTACTCTCCATACAGAGATTGAGTTTGCATCATGTAGATTTAAGACGTCATTTCGCATGCCTCCATACACGCCTGTTTGCCTCTATTCCCTCGGGGGGCTTTAATTAACACAAGATATTCAGACATGATGCACTAATAATGTCACCCGATTTATTTTATGCCCTCCTCGAGAAATCCATTCAGCTTTCTCTCTCGCTGACTAATAGGACGCTGTAAGCGAGAATCAGTCGCGCCGTTCCAGCTTCGCCCGGCCCAGGAGACGTGACGTCAGCCTGTGTTCTAGTTCTGGTGTGGTCTTGTGGAAGGATGTCAAAGATTTTGCTGGGAAACGTGCTCGACAGACCAACTGCACATGCACTGCACCAAATGACTTCTGTCTGGACGACCATGCCGAAACATGCAGTGTTGTGGTTTTCGCTGGGTGGATGGATGTGACAGAAATGACTCCACTAGTACTCTAAATACAGTACGTGGTGTTGCGGGTTTAGCGGAACAACGTTAGCGTTACCAACGGTTTGACACCAACTCTCTTGGAACTTGTAGTAACATGTATTCACAAAGATAGGCAATACTTACCCTGCATGTGAATAGAAATATTTGGAATCATTATGCATGATGATATATTTCTGCAGTGTGGTGTAGAAAGGGCGATAATGATGAGTTAAACACCTTCTGCACTGTTACATTCTGCAGCAATAATGTCTCTGTCATTGAGGCATTCATATACATATATTTGGGGTACCGGGTTTAACAGGACACCGTGGTGGAAATATATTTGAAGCAGGAAGAAAAAGGACAAATAAATCGAATGAAAACAAATAAAACAAGTGCTTGAGAGTGTGAACGAAACAAATTAAATCCAAAGCCTTTTTGTTTTTAGAGGATGTTATTATGTAAAGCTGACTTACTGTAAAGAACGACTCTGAGCCTCCCAGCCCATTTTCTTTGGCAAAGGTGTCGCCGAGTTTAATGGCGTCGATGTCCAAGCTCCTTTCCCCTTTGTTCTCAATCTAGACTGCGGAACATCCTAGAAGGCCCCTCCCGAACAGCATGGCCCCTGCACTGGATTACATGGACTGTAAAAGCTCGGTAAAGTAATCAGACGCGAGACCACAAAGTGTCTTCAACGGGATCGAGTATATGATCAGTCAGGACTAAGCGCAGCAACAAGTGCCGATCTTTCAATCCAAACGCTCGGCACAAAATGCTAATCAACCCACCTGCCGCAATTCTACCCACCAAGCACTGAAGCCTTGTGTATTTATGGTGTACACACGTATGCAAATCGAGCATATTTTGCGCTAGGGGGTCTATTAAATGAACAGGCGAAGAATAGAATGATCGAACCTGATGCCCCCTTAGGGATTCAACAACAGTCCCGTTTTTAAAACGGCGCTGTGATTCAGTTCCTCTGCTCGAGTCACAGCTGTCTGCCTTGGTGAGCGATCGGCTCTCTCATAGACACTGGCGAAGGTGGGGGGGGGAAGCGACGTAGAGAAACAGACCCCCCCCCCACACACACACACACACACACAAGATGCTTCCTTTAATCCGAGCCAGGATGCAGGGGTTTAGGGTTGTTCCTCCCAGGCCCAGCTCCCTGCTGCATGATGCTGTGGGGTCTGTCTCAGACCCTCTACTGTTCTCTACCACTTACAGGCGGCACGGGGACGAACCTCATCCACCTCCGTCATCCACCACACCACCACTCTGAGACTCCCGTTCATGCACTATTTACCGATGACATGGAACACTTTGCAATTCCATGGACCTGCTCACTCGTACCTCGTGTTGTTGGTAAATACCTTAACGGTGTCTCGCTCTTTTTTTAGCAGTTCCTAAGCAACTACAATGTTGTTTCTTTAGGGAGGGGGCTACATATGGTTGTGGATGTAACCTTTGTGTAAAGTGCTACCAAGAAGGTTTGGTCACCTTAATGGGTTGAAGATTATAGTGGGAATGGAAGGCCGGAAAAGTAGTTGTGTTCTTAGAACGTCAGCAAGCACCAATCAGAGTGCCCGAAGACTCGATTGCTCCTGACTGAAGGGTGATACACACTGATCCTTTGACCTCGATACCGAGCTTTCCTCTCCATAATGTATTTAGTATCTTGTGTTTCACTATTAGCATCCCCATGGGGGTCGATGAAGTGCTCACCCTACCCTGCACGCCTGTGTTCTGCAATGCGTAGATGATGTCCGTCTTATCTGGGGAATTGTGCTGTGTTCTGAAATAGATGATGTTGTCCTAGCCGGTGGAAGGCATGGTTGCTGACTGTCCCTTTGCCCCTTTTACATCCTTCATCTGCTTCTCTCTCTCTTCCCCTGTGACCCGGCCTCAGCGTCCGTCTCAGCCTCAGCCCCAGCCTCAGCCTCCGTCTCAGCCTCAGTCCCAGTCTCAGCCTCAGGCTTTGTTCCAGCCTCAGCCCTGGCCTTGGCCCTAACCTCCATGGCTGATATCTGGAAATCTGGCAGTTTCTGTATTTTTCCAAATGAACAGTTAAAAAACCTTCTGTTGGAGGATGAGTGTTTTGAGAAGAAAAGAAACCGTTCCTGTCAATTTGCCATTGCAGACAAGAAATGACAAACAAAACAATGACTTTGATAATCTTATTGTGTTTTTTTGCGAGGTCTGTGTATTGATTTCTTGACAATTGCTTCTTTCCAAAGCCTTTGCCGAAACAGCACAGGCGTAACATTTTCTCTCCAAAGCCTAAGCAGATTTGAGCTTGGGTGTAAAGTAAAAACCTTTGGAGACACATGAATAAATGTTCACTCGCAGCTCATGGTACATAATTTCTCTTTTATTAGATGTACTTGTACAATTTCAAAATTCCTCTAAGCTTGTATCTAAAGCTTCTCTGCTGACGTGGGACGGTCTTTTACTCAGAACATGAGAACTGTGGACGAACTTCAGAGGACACTATCCACAACTTTGTGCTTATCTTTTTTTTTGCTTTTTTTTTGGTAAATATTTTTTCGACAATTTCACAAGAACATACTAAATTCTCTGTAATAATTTTGTATACCAACATGCTCACAATGTTCTGGACCTTTGTCGTAATCATTACAACACCAAACAAACAACCTTTTTGTTCCCTATGTGCTGATCTATGGTGGCGGAGTCGTTCTAACGTGGTTTTCCTCGTGGATTCGAAAGGGCTCGTCATAAACTATGACAAAACTACAGGACTCGTGTTCACGTACAACAAGGGCACGGCCACAGCCGTTAGCGCCCCAACCGAAACAAGAAATCGCATACCTTTTACCTCAGAGATTCTTGCTCTACTCAGATTTGATCCACAACAGAACAATCCTCACTCATATCAACATGAAAAACAAAACAACCGTTATTACATTTAAAGCGTTGAGAATAACCCATCCTGTGGTTAGACAGCCCAACCACAAGATACAGTTTATATCCAGCTCTATCAAATAAAAATGTCAGATAAATGTTTAGGATATTTCTATGTGGCTATATTGTGCATGTGCTTCTAGTGGATATTTACATATTTTTTATAGATTTTTCAAATACTTTCTTTTTGTGTGTTTTCCACTCTATACATTGTGCAAAAAAAAGGCTCCAGTCTGTTTCAGAAGGCCACCCGGGTGTCTAGTGATTCCACTTTGCTCTTTGTATGGACTTGTAAACTAGAGTTCTTCATGAGACTCAACTTGTGGATTGGGTAAAAGTTGTTTTGAGCAAGGGAAGAATTATGCTGCTGAAGTCATAACCTGATTCACTGTGGTGCTGTCACTGTTTTGAAGACGGCAACATATTTGGACTACATACCATTGCGGGTATCCTATTGTAACTCTGCTTACATAGTATCCACGGCTGTAGACGGCATGCCAGAAATGTGCTCTGTTTCGGACACACTACATTGCTTCTCATCACGTCTTGAACTAGCGCACGCAGGTTTGCGATTGAACCCGAAATAAGGCCTGTGTTCAAGCTTTAGAAAGCCAACCTTTTGTTCCGTCAGTAACATTTGAGTCTGTTGGAACTTGGGGTAAACCACCGGAAAATTTGCAAGTCATGTTTCCCAGATTTAAAAGCTAGTTAGCAGCTAGCTGTACTGCAAATGCAAACACAACACTTGGAATGAGAGAGTTAGCTCAACGCGTGTGTTTTACGTAAACACAGGCCTTATTTTACATTTGTCAATAAGAAAGCAAAGTTCAATACACCTCTGAGCAGGACGGCTGTTTCTGCTACTGAGGCCTTTAATTTCTCTCCCTCATATCGTCTGCAACGTTCAACCGTTACTATTCCACCCTCCCTCAACAAGTCTTTATCCCTGTGTTCTTTACTTAATCAGTCCTCACATACAAATGTAATCACGCCTTTTTTGTTATATACATTTAAGATATAATACATTTCTTTTGTGGGTTACTTATAATATAATAACTACATTATGTGATTTTGACTGTGGTTAAACATTTTCCCAATAGCAAGCTAAAAGACTGAAAGATGAAAAGGGATATTCCACCCAGGTACAAAGAGAGATGGATCAAATAAAGAGGGAGGCTGAAAAAACATATCAGTGTATTTCGCCGTATCTCTATTTTGTATTCAACACTGACTTTATAAAACAAGGGCTGTACTCATTCATGAACTGTAATGGGTCATGTTTTTGTCATACTCTGTTTTTGATAATGTGGTGTTTTGTCACAGACCACCTACAGTAGTGTGTGTGTGTGTGTGTGTATTTTCACGTTTTGTGGAGCACGATAATCTGTTTCGGCAGACTATAACGTATAATCAACGTTTGGATTCATAAGATATATAGTTTCTATTTCTATTTTTATAATATTATAAACTATATTTAATTTATGGTTCTTTATATTCTTTACTTTATCATTTATCTGCTCAATATTTGATAGGCAGTGTGACAGAAATCCTAAACAAAATAAATGATAACATCTATAAATGTGTTACAAATAGAAAAATAACATGAAGATTGTTGGTGAAGATTAAAACCACTGATAAACCCCCAAAACATCCTTTTCAACCCACCTGATATCAAACATCAAATGTAATATTAGCTATTACCTGTATGACCATTTTACTGTCATCTGTTCACAATTGTGCTTGGCTGATTTCAGTCTTCGTTGATTGTTTGTGGCCTTTCCCACAGCGTTGTATGTTCAAGGCAAAGATGCATACTATGTCTTCTAAACAGAACCCTAATATGAACTCACTTTTGCCGTCCATATCGAGCATCGTATAAGACTCAGGGTTGGCGTGACAACCAGTCTTGACATATTCTGGCGCTGAGCAGCGTGTCTCCCATCGATATGCTTCATCAGTACCTGCAGGAGTAGCAGACATGGAGTTCATGTCACCGCCGTCAATAACTGTTGACCGTCGGGTCATCGGCCAGGGGAGTCGTCATTGGTTCGTCACGGCATGCTGAGCGTAATGTTATCCTGTGGGTTTTTTTTTCTCCCTTTCTAAATATGTCATATGTCCTCTGCTGAAATGAACCCCTGGTCATTTTCTGGTCCCTGGTCGCTCTCTCTATCTCTCTCTCTCTCTCTCTCTCTCTTCTCTCTCTCTCTCTCTCTCTCTCTCTCTCGCTCTCTCTCTCTCTCTCTCTCTCACCCATTTCAACTTGAGCATATGACAACAACCATGTGTCTCCTGTGCCTAACACGACCCAACATGCTTTATCCTGTGTGGAACTCTCTCATTTGCATCCAAACATCTTCTGATTTCCCCTTTACATCAGACAATGACTGTTCCCATGGGGGTGCTGGTCGGCCCATATGGAAGCTAGCCAGTCCATGTGAAAGCTAGCCAGCCTACGTAAGAGCTAGCCAGTCCATATGAAAGCTAGCCAGCCTATGTAAGAGCTAGCCAGTCCATGTGGGAGGTAGCCAGTTCATGTTGGAGCTAGCCACTGGAGCGAAGCTGAGAGTAAATTCAAGAGCAGCAGTCAGAAGAAAGAAAAGCTGCTTCCTCTGGAGTCCTCTGCCACTCGGCACACATCGAACCAGGTATCTATCCTACACTGGCTGCAGATATTTTTAGAAAGTGCATCGTCGGGACACCATGAATTATTTATGCCTCTGATGCACGTTTATCTTCGACCTCTGCGACACCTGCATGCAGCCACTGCGCTCGTTACACGACGGGGTCAAAATTCAGCCTAGAGTGTAACCCGACGCTCTCTCTCTCTCTCTCTCTCTCTCTCTCTCACGCTCTCTCACTCTCTGTCTCTCTCTCTCTCGCACACTCTCTCTCTGTCTCCCTCTGACATACGCACAGAAACACATGCAGCACACGCACGCACGCACGCACAACATCGTGCTCCGTAAGTGCTCTCAGACGACGTCGTATGAAACATGTGCAATCCGATAATAGCGATTGGTGATCTTCTTTGTGTCCGTAGAGAGCAGTCATTCGGAACCGAAAGCATTCAAGAGGCAGTCCAAGGCAGTGGTCAAGAGCACATACATGCATGCATACTATACACACAGCAGCACGTACACACGCAGACACACACACACATACACACATACATACCATGCATACACACAAGAGATAATGTACATAGGAACAGTCACGTTGGACGTTTTATGCTTCTGCTTGCTTGCAGTCTCTCCTCCACGGATCCCTCTTCCCGGATCCAGCCGAGCTGCCCCGAACATGGTCTCAGCTCAAACCAGATTCTCCCCCCCTCGCCCCCGGCCACTCAGGGGGTTCAGCTTCCTCCCAAACTCCTCCTCCTCCTCCTCCCAAACCCCTCCCCCCCCCCTCCCCACGCACGCGCTCAGTCGGGGAAGTGCTTCCGGAGCAGGTCGGCCTGCCACGTGTACTTCCTCTCGGGGAAGCTCTCGGGGATCTTGATCTTGCGGAAGTCCCGGACGCACTTGTCCATCTCCTCCTCGGCCGTCAGCTTCTCCTTGGCCGGGCGCTTCTTGCACGTGCTGGTGTCGCGCGAGCTCGCCGTCAGCGTGCGCAGCAGGTCGCTTTTCCGCCGCTGCTCCGACTGCTGCAGGGCCGCCACGGGGCCCTTCTTGGGGGGACGGTCCAGCGTCTGCACGTGGGCGTGGGGGTGGGCGCGGGGGGGGTGGGGCGGCGAGGGCCTGGCGGCTCACGGGGCCGCAGATGACCGTGCCCTGCGGGGAGCCCGCCTCGGACTGGCTGTCGGAGCTGGAGGTGGAGAGCTCGTTGAAGGAGGTGCCGCTCTCTCCCTCGCCGTCGGCGCCCTTGCGGTGCTTGCAGCAGCAGTCGCACGGAGGCGAGGACCAGCGAGAAGGGCCGCCTGGGGGGGGACAAACGCAGAAAGGGGGAACCTCGTTAGAAACACACACAGAAAAAGACCCCCCCCGCGCCCGCGCTAACAACGACGGCAATTTGTTTCTACATGTGTGGACGTCGAGACGGGGAGTTTGTCTGTAAAGTTTGAGCGGATGGTTTTCGACGTGACACGTTTCCCTGTGCTGTGAGAGCAGCGACTGGCCTTGAGACGGACTCCTCTGATGTGAGAGCCTGTGACTAGCCCCTGTGACTAGCCCTGTGTTTGAACGTGCCGCAGCCAGACAAGCATCCCACCAGCACAGACGCCCCTCTGTAAACTTCCTTTGACATTTACCCATTGTTTGCATGCAAGCGTCTGTAACTGTGTGTGTGTGCGCAGTCTGTGTGTGTGTGTGTGCACAGTCTGTGTGTGTGTGTGTGTTTGTATGACTGCCTCAAGTCGTATCATCCTCCAAATGTAGCGTGTTGTGGAACGAATCGTCACACAAACATGTGTTATATTGGATAGCACGCTACAGAAGGGTTCAGGCCTTCTCAGCTGTGGCCTAATGGGAAGACGACTCAAAGCCAAATCAGTACATCATCTCGTGTGACCGAAATGCAACATATTTACGTTTCACGGCAAACTCCTGTTTGGTTAGGAGGACTACATTTATCCATCCAGTTTGGTTAGGAGGACTACATTTCCGAATGACTATTTCCCAGGACTATCTTCCTGGCCTTCAATTCAGTTCAATGTTCAGGTTCGCCCCTTTTCAGGCCCAGTTTGGCATTTCCTATCGGAGTGGAGCCCTAAACAAAGATCTCTCTTGTCAACGTGACAGCGGTGGTGTTTATCTACACGTAATGTACGGCGGAAGAGATCTCCGATGGCTCTACGACCTCGTTCCTGCTCTCCTCTGCAGCAGTTGGTCCACCGCACACCCTGTACAGAGGGTGAATCAAATCGAAATCCGAATCTTTCGCGATTCATTCGGTTCGGTCGGAATCCTGCGAGGCCTGTGATGAATTTCAGCTCGACTCGACTACAAACGGACGACGAAAAGAACGGTGCCCCCCGACAGTGAATGTCCACCGACCGTCAAGAACTCTCGACAGAAGCCAAGAGTCTCTCACAGCGACACAGCGGCTCCTTAATGAGATTACGGAAGAGACACCCGAGTACAACTTCCCCCCTTCTTCCTCCTTCCTTCCTGACAGGAAATGTCGCCTTTGTTTACGTGTCGCCGGGCAACGCTCCCGGAATTCATTTGTGTCACTCAGCGGGAAACGGAGGGAACCTTTGATCGATGAGCCCCGTCCTCATAATTGGCGCCGTGAAAAACAGGGGACGTGACTTTCGTCCGACGACTCGCTAAATGTGCCAAGTGGCCAATTTCCCTAAATTGTCGGAACAAAACGAACGGGGGTAGACAGAAGGAGCCGTTGCCGACATAATGAGGGCGGCGTTTTTGACGAGCGCGCGCTCGCTGTGCGGCCTTCAGCCTCGTTTCGTCTTTCGCCTGTCAGGCGGCGCCGCCCCTCCGTTGATGGACACCTAGGACTTGGACGCTCGCCACAAAGGACACGCCACACACACACACACACACACCTCTTCCCTCTCCCAAACGGAGCTAATGAATAACTAGCCAGTCTTGATCCAATAACGATCACGTGCACGGAGTGGTGAATTTGAACGATAAAGACGTGCTAGAGTCCTTTACCCAGGATACATTTGCCAACCTTCGTACGTTTAAACCAAAGCCGTGCCCTGACAGGTAGCACGTGTGTGTAGCATGTGTCACCCCATGGATGTCAGCTCAGACAGAGATCAGCACGGTACAATCCAATACATGTAGACGGCACGTAATAGCTATGACATCACACCGCACACACACACAGCAAACATATTCAATCCAGTGTGTCCCCACTTGCAACAGTCCAGAATGTTCCATTCACAGTGAACCACGTAATCTGCACGTGATCTACTCCAGTAAACGGACCTTGGTCCAATCCTTTGTGAACATACGGGACGTAGTTAGCTCATCTAAGACTGTACACACATTAGACAGGGTAAATATGTCATGTCTTAATACCAAGGCTTATGTCTGACGTGCATATTGATTCCTGTCTTGCCGGGCCTGTCCAGGTCGTGTGTGTGTGGTGTGTGTGTGTGTGTGTGGTGGGGGGGGGTGTTTGTAGAGGAGTCACATAATGCAGTGTCTTGTGTTACGCTTGCGTGTCAAGCTGCGAAGTTTCAAGGGGACTTTGTCCACACACACACACACACACACACACACACACTCACACACACACACTCTCTCTCACACACACACACACTTCTGCTCGTCTCTGTGAGCACTAATGTATCGATCTCAGCGAGGAGAAGTTTGAAGAGAGACTTGAAACCCTCTCAGACAGCCTCTGCCACACACACTCCCACCCCCCCCACACACACACACACTTAGAGACAGCCTTCTGCCTGCCACCGAGCGGCCTGATCAATCCCCTACTCCACCTCGCCCCTGCTCCCTCACCCACCAGCCCATCCATCTCGCTCGCCCCCTCCATCCATCTTCCCCCCAGCCCGCCGTCCATGTCCACGCGTCAGGGCGTCGGCGGAGGTGAGCGGCTCCTAGATTGATCCCCGTCGCCAAGCGGAGTGGCGGCTACGGCGGGGCGCTCGAGGGGGAGAAAGACAAACGAGGTGTGTGGAACTAAAGAGAAGAAAAAAAACACCAAATATGCCCCGCCCCTTTGGTTCATTTTAGTCACGTGGCCAACCCCGACACACCGAGTCGTGATGGCTGGATGAGTGCCTCTCATTTGGGGAGGAAGCTGTGAGTTGACTGGGTTTGTTTGTTACGGCTTCAACCAAACTGGAAATGTCATTCTCGAAGCTTTTAGCTGACGGCGCTATTCCCTGTATATTTACAGTTTGCCGCCTATCGTTAAACAGAGAGCAAATAACCGTGAATATTACATCTCCAATCACAAAGGGCTGCTTAAGTCCAAATGTGCTGTCAAATTAATATTCAACGGTGTACTTTCAGCGCAAAGTGGTGGCGCGAAGGCCATTTGCATATTTGGCGTTACCCAAGGTGAAGAGGGACACATCCTGTATTCATGGATTGCACAGCCACCAGAGAATCACAGCGGATGAATTGTTAAAATAATGTCGAAATCTGCACAGGGCTTCTTGCGTAAACAACCTCTCTGGCGTCCGCCATTCCTTGGTCTGGACATGTGTTCCTGTATGTGTGTGTGTGTGTGAAACCGTGTGCTTACGGGCGTGTAAGACGTGCGTGAAGGTGTTCGTGCAACACTGCTGGCGTGCGATCGTTTTCGAACGAGCCCGGTGGCAGGCCGTCACGGCGAGGAGACGCTCCCGTCCCGCGTGTGTCTGGTAAACAGACCCCCCCGTTCAGGGTGCTCTGTCTCACTGCCCGTCATCGTGACTTAAGCTTAATTAGACACATCTATTTCCAGTGCTAGGGAGCGAGGGAGGGAGGGAGGGAGAGGGAGGGAGAGGGAGGGAGGGAGAGGGAGGGAGAGAGGGAGGGAGGGAGGGAGGGAGGGAGGGAGGGATGGGGAGGGAGGGAGGGAGGGAGGGAGGGCGGGAGGGAGGGAGAGGGAGTGGGAGTATTGTTCGCTTCGAGTTTGCGTATCGGGCTGTAAACTAATTTCGAGTGACCGGGTTCGGGTAAACCGGGTCAATTAGTGGATGTATCGCGGCTGCTGGTCTTCTTATCTCCAACAGCGTCCGTTCAGAAGCGGGGCTCAGCCTGGCTCTCAGTAGCCAGGGGATGATGCATCGCTGGGGCTGTGCTCGCCCATGCTCCCCCCCCACCCCCCCCCCGACCTACACGCCCTGCCCGAGAACTACCCCGGCAGCTTTGCACTTTGTCTAGTTCTACTGATGCAACCAGACAGGGACTAGCTCATCAGCCGGTGACCCTGTGACAACAAGACTTGTACCCCAAGTAAATGTAGAGCCGGAATAATTAGAAACTTGGTCTTTTGCCTGTTAATGCCTGCAATGCAGTGAACAAAACTATAGGACAACAATCATGTTTAATGTAACTAGCCCCATATTGCCCATCCCCTCCCAGTTAAAATGTTCTAGAACCTCCCCTAGACTACTTTAGGGTCTATTTGATGCATTCGATCCAGACTCGACTGTCCTTCATCCTCTTCTTCTCTTCTCTACACCCGTCCCAGGCCCCTGACATACAAATAGACACCCAGGCCAGGGGTAAACACCACAGACCCTGGCACATGGCATCACACTAGACTGTAGCCCCGCCCTGGCACACGATGCCATAGTCCTGGGGCACGGCCACTAGCCTCCAGCAGCCTCCGTTAAACTCGCTGATCGCTTCATCCACGTCGACGACGTCGAAACGACGAGGCGGTTCGATTTGGCTCCGTGGGCGGCTCGTCTGCGGCAGGGCTTATCTCATCTCCGTACGGAGAATCGCTTGAGTCCTATTAGTCCCCGTGTCCCATGGGATAGTCCTCCTCCCCCCTCGGGTGTCGAGCAGAGTTGGAGTCAAGACTCCAATATTTAAATGACCCCCCCCAACCCCGTCCCGTCCATTCCCAAATCGAATCAGTACTCGTCTTTCCCATCAGCACTGTTGACTTGTGATGATTGCTACTGTGAAAATAACACTGCCAAAGGTGCAGCGTGCTCGATTCCCATGCAAACACACGCATCCACACAAACAGTCCAGGGCGGTAGATTTATGAACTGGCTCTCCACAAATGCCGTGCGCTAATCTGCAAACAATGGCGTGGTCGTAATCGACTGGGGCCGGACCCCTTCCAGCTCTCTCTCGCTCTCTCCGTCTCTCTCTCTCCCACTCTTTCTTTGGCTTTGTGTCAACCATGTTTTATTTATTTTTACCTTCACTCTGCCCTGTTTCATCCTTTCATCCTCTCCCTCTTGCACTGCTCTACTTTTCACTCTCTCTCCCTCTTCTCGTGTCTCTCTGATTTGTTCTCTTTCCTCTCATTCTTTCCCACCTCGCTCAGTCTCTCTCTGCTTCAAGCCTCTCCCTCTCTCTCTCTCCGTCTCTCCCTCTCTCTCCGTCTCTCTCTCTCTCCTGCCCTTTCCCCCATTCGCTGCCTCTTCCTCCTTTTCCTCTGACAGCAGCTCCTCTCTCTCCGCCTTTTTCACTCTGGGGTCTCCTTCTCTCCCGTCTCCTCCCTCTCCGTCACCTGTCTCCTCTGCCTCCGTGTGTCCTGCCTCGTCTCTCTCGGCCTCCAGTGTCCTGTCCCTCCGGAGCCTTTCCCTTACAGCGGTCAGTCTGCCTCGAAGCGAGGACACGGCCCTTCAGGGCCACACTCCTTCACCTTCACCCTTCTCTGTATCCTCCCCCGCCCTCCTCCTCTTCCCCCTCATCTCTCTCGGTTACCTACCGGACAGCGAACACGCCGGCATGGCCACAATGTCACATCCCTTTCTCTCTCCGCCTGTTCACCTCTCGTCTCTCTCCCCTCTCTCTCTCCCCCTCCATCTATGTCTCTCTCTCTCTCTCTCTCTCGAAGGGGCTCGTGGACAGTGAACATAATGGCTTCGCTCGTCGGGCTGCTTCGTCGGCTTCAGAGCGCAGTGGCAAAGTGTTGATGCTGCATTCGGCGTGTCAACTCGTCGCCGTAACGACAGGACCTCCCCCCCCCCACCCGGTGATAGATGGGGACCCGGCGATAATGGATGCCTCTGGCACTAGCTCCGGGACACACAGTTGTATCTCCATCCCTCCCCTCCTTCCCCTCCCCGCCACCCCCTCCTCCTTCCTTCTTCTAATGAAAACAATTGACTTGGCCGTTCCTGCGCTTCCTGGAGAGGAAGAAGAAGGAAAAGAAAAATGGCGCCCGAGCGGTCGGGCTCTCAGAGATACGGACGATAAAAAGAAAAGAGAGAGGGCTTTGCTCCTTCGGGATTGAAAGGTGTCAGATCAATAGGCCGTATCGGACTTCCTCCTGTTATCTCTCGTTCTCTCTCTCTCCCCCACCTTCTGGTCATCTCTCTCCCTCTAATCTCCTTATCTATCTTACAATCTGTTCCTTTGCTCCTACACTCTGTTCCCCTCTATTTACCTATTCCCCCTGTCTCCTTTTATCTGTCCCCTCTGCAGTGCCATGTCTCAAGAGATGCTTATCGGAAGAAGGGATCCGTGAAGACGTGTGTCCAGCTGCGTTAATCAGATCTCGGTCGGTCAATCAGTCATAGTTTAGACCAGGCTAGACCTGGGCTAGGCTAGGCTAGGCTGGGACAACCTGAGCTGGAAAGGGCTGGCTGGCCAATTAGGCTACTTTAAACCATTCTATATCACTGTGGCTGTACAGACAGCAGTTGGCCTCTTGAAGCCTTGTGGTTCCAGCTACTGTCAGTGCTTCTCTTCTCTCCTCTACATCACCCTGTAAATTAGCAAAAAAAAGCCAACTTAAAAACACGGGGTAAAGAATTGTTGAACGTTAACTTTCTAGTTCTCCATTTTTGGGGGGGGATTATGACACGTTGGCAGACGTGTCATCCGTCACAGTAACAATAAACTTTAAATGAATGAAATGAGAGCTTGATAACATGTTCATATTTAGTTTTCTACACAATGTATAAAATGTTGTAGGAACTTAAAATGTACCAAATGTTGTACATGCAACGAAGTAAACTCGAAGCGTGAAGTTTAGTCTCTCTGCCAGACGTTGCTACCTTCGCAAAAAGAAAAACGGCTTCCCAACAGCTGCTTGAAAAACACCCATCACATCTGCCCGTGCAAGAAGGCGTCCAGCGTCACATGACCGCGTTCACGCGAGCGAGTCACAAATGATGGAACGCGTGCGCGCGCGCGCCGTGCCGAGCCCCTCCGGAACCGAAAGACGGATCAAGAAAGGAATACATTTGCAGAAACTTCACAGAACGATGACGCTAGCCCTTCTCTGTTCTCATCCCGGCGCGCTCGCCAGAAACGCAGGCCTTGAGAGTCAGACGGCGCTGGGAACAGTCTGGGAATCAATGTACCGGCTCCCAGGGGCCTCATTATGAGCAGTGCATGCTGGGTAGATGGAAGGCAAACGGCTCTGAGAATGTAGGACACACACATACTCGCAACAGACACACACACACGCATGCACACATATTAGAGAAGACAGTATGGTAATTCGGCTTGGAATAAAGACGTGTTTGGCAGCTTACTGCTGTGACTTAAAGGGTGTGTGCGTATGAATGCCACAACTTAAAACTGAGGGAGACAGAAGCAGCTTGACAATGTCCGTGCAATTGTGTTCAGATGGACTGTGCCTCAAAAGCCAATGTGGTTAATTGAATTCTCAATATTTAGCACAGCTCAGTTTTTTTCAGTTCAACCTCCTTTGGCAGTGTTAAAAATATTCAATTTGATACAAGTTCCTTCTGCGCCTGTTCGACGAGTTGGAAACTGAGTCAATGAATGATGTGTGTATCTAGGGGAAGTGTGTGTGTGTGTGTGTGTGTGTGTGTGTGTGTGAGAGAGAAAGAAAGAAGAGAGAGAGAGAGAGAGTTGGATCATTATGTATGACAACTTGGTAATTATAACACTAACACTTGTCTCTGGAGTTTCTTAAAAAACGGAATATCATTAAGTTCCCTGGCTTTTCGACACGTCTGACGTATGTGTGCGTCTGTTTGGCAGTTTGTGTGTGTGTGTCCGTGCATTCGTGTGCATGCTGGCTCGTGTGCATGTATGTGTGTGTGTGTGTGTGTGTCTCACAGGATACCATAAGGCATTCCATCTCCGCTCACACAGTGCCTCTGGGAATAGAACTTCCTGCGCCCCAAATGGAACGCGTCTGCACATCTTCTACAGGACAGCACGCGCCCTCACGAGATGAGGTTCCGGAATGTTCCGGAGTCACGACGACGGAAAACAACATCGTGCAGCAAACACGGGGGGGGTGAAGGGACCTCGCACCCTGACACACCACGTTCACCGACAATCAATAATATTCAGCGTGCTTCCAACGATTCCCCACAAAGTAGGCCTCTTCCGTGCACGCACACCCGCCGGGCGCCCCCCTATCGATAGACTTAAGCGTCTTCTGTGTCCCGTAGGTCTTCTGTGGACGATACCCCTCAGGAGCACCTGGCTCGTTGTACCGCGAAGGGGAAGTGACACGTTCGGCGGATGGTGGGGGGGGGGACATAGAAGTGTGCCAGGTGCGAGACCAGTTCGACGACCCGACCCAAATGGGTGGTTTGTCATCCGCTGGGGAGGTGTGGGGGGGGGGTTTTGAAGGCAAACGGTCGACCTCGTCGTCACCCGACCCGCTCCATCTGGAGCGCCTCTCTGTGCGCTTTCAAGGGTCTCTCTGGGCTTCATCCCAAAAAAATGGATAACTGGTTTCTGTTTGGCCGGCCACCCGGGTTGGGTTTACTGGTGCGTGGCTGGGGGGGGGGAGGGGGGTGGGAGGTTGGGCGATCTCCCCTGGTTTGTTTTATGCCTTTCTCCATTTGCGAGAGAAAATCAGCCCTGGAAGGCTCGTCGAGTGTGCGAGCGCGGGAGGTGGCAGCTGCCGACGAGCTATAAAGGTAGACGGGTGTGAAAGAGAGCGGGCTCCGCGGAGACGGACGTCTGAGAAACAGCTGCCGCTTCCCCCCCATCGCCAGACAAGGCGAGCGCGGCGTGACAGCCCCCGCAGGTGGGAAAAAGCGCTCCCCCCTGTCTCACGCCGTGCTACCGGATGCCGACGCCCCTCGTCTCAATTCTGGCCCTCAGCCAATCCCCCTCCTCCTCCTCCTCCCCCCCGTCCCCACATCTCCTCTTCACCCCCATTTCTCTCGTTTCCCTCCCTGTTTGTCTTCATCTTGGTTTGGGACCAGAGCCAAAACGTACCTCCCCCTCCCCCCATCCAAATGTTGTTTTTGTTTCTTTTCTTAGGAAACATCCGTATCGATATCGCAGACGGACGGACTCTTCCCTCCAGGCTAAACTTCCCCTCCTAATAGTGTCCCCCTGCCTGGACCTGAGTGATGGCGGGCGGGGATGGATGGAGGCGCGGTGCTAAATGACGTGTCACGCCCTCGGTTTCGACTGCCGTGGAAGAGCCCCCTCTAGTCCGCCCCCTCCTTAGTTAGCCCCACGTAAATAGGGGCCGCGCGGTCCATTTGTCACGGTTAGCGTGTTATGGTCCCCCCCCCCTCTCCCTCCCCCCCCCCGACTTGCTGAGGGACGTGGATTTGTCAACTTCGCCTCCCCCCCCCCGTCTCTTTCGGTCGTGAGCGGAAAGGTAAATCGATGAGCCAATTGTCTTCATGCGTGCGCAATCCCCTCGCCGTCCCCCCCAAATGACTCATCGCGACTCGGTGGCTGAATGCTCTGCTGTGTTTTGATTCGAGTTTTTTCGGGGAGGGGACTTTGATGGAATGTCTTTCGAGAAAGTTTCTGGATGGGTAGAAAGATAGGTCTTCCAGAGAAACTTCTTCTGATAAGGAGCCAAAAGAGCACATTAAGCCCAATCAAAAACGCCGCCTTTAATAATTTAAGGACCGCAGACATCTCGGACTCTATTTCGAGGCCCTGCGGAAGAATCTGTGGGATTGAGAATTAATCACACTATTTCCTCACTGCCATCCTCGTCATCATCATCTTCAACCAGCCAATCACAGAAAAGAACTGTGTGGATGCGTGTAAATCCCTCATTTTCATCTCAAACGGACTGTTGTCATTATGCAATGTGCCATTTCGATATTTTTTTTTCATCAAACGCCCCAGAACAAGATGTCACACGGAATGTCAGCATTGACAAGAAAATAAATTGAAGGACAAGAGGTTGTCTCGGAAAATGGAAATGATATCCCCCCCCCTGCCTTATTTACCTCGTGTCAGATAGATAGCCAGTCACTTTCACGAAATTGCACTAACACGGCTAAACCCGCCGTCACTGAAGTGTCACAAGCGTTCTGCAAAAACACCATTTGGAAAAAACGGCACATCTACTGACAATGAGGTGAGCTACTAGCATCGCGTCCATGTTCTTGCGTTGACGCAGAATCCCAATCTCATGCATGACATGCAAATATATGAGGGCGCTTTCCTGGTCTAATGGTCGACTTGAGATCCATCACATTTAGATCCATAAAAAAAAACATATATTTTTTTACTCCACATAAACTTCCTGGTCTTTAAGTGGTCCAGATCTGTCCCGGGTCCCATGACGACCTCCCTGCTCAGTTCCCCGGTCTAGCCTGTCGTTCTCTCTAAGTCTGTTGGTCTCTCTGCTGGTCTCCAGGTCGGGCTTCCTGGTCTCTCTGTCTTGTGTTCCGCTCAAGCTCGGTGGTCTCTGCTGTGCTCTGTTGAACTCTGAATATTCCTAAAAAGCATTTATTCTAATCCACCAATTAGAGGGGAGTCTGCGAAAGAGCCTTCAAGGCCCCCCTCGGGTAGTCTCGGCCTAGGTTTCTCTCTCTCCCCCTAAACTCCTCAACACTGGATTCATTAGCATGGCGGGCGGAGAGCCAATTATTTGGTTGTACAGATGTCTGACTAAGGGGCTTCTACCTAGCGAGGTACATGACCTTGTTAATCACACCAGGATCAGCCTAGACCGGGTTCAACTTAGCACCTCTAAATGATTCACAGCGTGATCATTCCAAATGCTCTGGCGTTAGATGGAGGAGAGAGACGGGATGTGGTGAAATCAAAGGCCCTGACAGGCAGGCAGCAGTGGTCTGTCTGTCTGTCCGTCCGTCCGGCCTTTCTTCCAGACGGCTATATGAGATGGCTTACTGGACCCAGACACTGTGACGTTGATGGACAGGCTGATATTGCCTCCTAATCTCTCTCTCTCTGTCTCTCTCTCTCTCTCTCTCTCTCTACTCTCTCTCTCTCTCTCTCTCTCTCTCTCTCTCTCTCTCCCTCAGATATAGTCTGCAGCCTGTCCTCCGCCTCTCCTGGTCTGTAACCATCCTTAGCTTCTTTTCCCCCCCGCAATCATTTCTCCCTCTTTAGTTTGATCTATCCCGAACACATACACAACCACACTGGCCCTCACACTCACACACCCACACACACACCCACACGCTGCCCCCTCCCACTCACACACACACACACACACACAGACACACTCTGATTCCTATAATCAGTCCCTCAGATCAAACATTGCAGCTCGGGAGGAAGGACGGTGCAAGGACAGAGCGTCGTAATAAATCGCAGATTACCAGTTCGGCAGTGAAGAAATACAGTACGTCGCAATATGTGACAAAGCGTGGCAGAGAAGCACAACAAGCTCCCATTTCACACCCTTTACCTCCGCCACCCACAAATGGGTCTATTGGACCGATGTAGCTCTCCGTTTCACTTGTTGGTTTTTGTACCTTTTTTTGTTTTTCTCGACTGTTGTTGCATTTCGCTTTGTTTTCTCTCTTCCTGTGACCTGATTTTGGCGACCTGGTTCTGTAAAATGAATATCTTCCCCGACTAGAATATTGAATAGAGATGAGCCAGAGAAATGGGAAATAATACAGAAGCTCTCACCGCTATGAATCTAGCACCAGTGTGTGACTGTGTGTCTGTGTGTGTATGCGTGTGTGTGTGTGTGTATGCGTGTGTGAGAGACAGAGTAGAAGGAACGTGGGTGAGACAAAGGGAGCCAAAAAAATCACAGAAGCCTTCCCAGAGTGCTTTGCGTCTGTATAAAGTCGAAAAAAGAAAAAAAACGTGGATCTACTTGTTCTTCTGGAGGAGATGAAAGGTGCCTCTTCCTCCAGTGTTTGGTTTGGTGGTGGTGTCGTCTTGGGTCAGGCTGAGTGGGCGGTTTGGAAGATGGGTGTGCGTTTTTCTGTGAGTTTGCCCATTTATCTTTTGTTTCCTCCACGCACCTAGCCGGTCGTATTCAATAATGACAGTTATGTGTGAGACCCGGGTCAGTAATCCTGTCGGGTGTTGAATTAACTCGCCTTAATGGACCCAAAGACCAGAGCTGGTTGAAGGACAGAAAACAAACCATGACTAATAATTCCCTTCCTCTTGAGAGGCCCGTAAGACGACACGCTAATGTGCTAATGAAGCCAAAACCACCGCTCGACGCTAACGCTAACCGCGACACAACGTATCCTCTTTTAAGACTGCTCTTGAATATGCACAGCGTGAGATGAGACACATTAGCCGGGATCTGTTCCATTGAACAGGACGACCGACGACACGACTGGTGTGCTCTGCTTATCCGAGAAGCGAGTCGCAATTTTGGTTTCGACGCAACAGCTAGAATAGCACCGTGAAGACCTATCCGGCCGATAACTGATTGTATCTACATGTATATCTTCGTAATGAGACTCTTCCAAAATGGCCTCCCGATGCTCCTAAGGCAATAAGTGACACGGAAACACCTGAGGTGCACTTGATTTAGTCTGCCCTTTGTGCAGGAGGTGCTCCTCGGGGGCGTTTTTGTATTCGGAGCTTGTCTCTACACTGTGCTGTTTCACGGCCAGGCGAGAACAGTGACAATGTCAAAATGAGCTCCCTTTTTTATTGATTTGATCGCCGCAGGGGGTGAAGAGACCTTTCCAACTCGCCCAATCCCTGGGCTTGCCGGAGATGAAAGCCAGCTTAACCACGTCCAATTTGGAGCGCGGAAGAGCCAGCCGGGGGTGCCTTTAGGTAGGTTTCCACCTAGCTATTAGCGTGTGCGCCTAGCCACGCTAATCTTAGCGGCGTGTCCCTCCTCACTGTTCCAGCTGGCCTGTGAAGGCCACTCACTGTGAAACGCCGTACGGATGATGAAGACTGCCTCCTGGATTGCCGAGCACGTAGGCCAACGCATATCAGTCTTGCTACTGTGGTCAAATTTTGGGTATGAACAGAACACACAGAATACGGGGAAGAGAGACAAGGAAATGTTTTATGTGGTGACTTAGCGGTTTGGGGAGCAAAAACTCCAAAGAATGGAAATATAAAAAAGACGCGCTTATCTCCCTCTAGTCCAGAAACTTCCAGAAGCTCGCAGAGAACTTCAGAGTTTTCCATAATTCAGTCTGTGTGTGTGTGTGTGTGTGTGTGCGTGCGCACGAGTGTGTGCGTGTGTGCCTGTGTGTGCGCGTGTGCATGCATGCATGCTAGGTGAAGAAGCGCTTTCATATTTATGATAGCGAGCACTGGAGCAGCCCCATTCAGTCACTAGAGAGACCTGCCTCCATCAGTCCTTTGACCTGTTGGAGGTAATGAGGCGTCGCACTCGCACCGCAGCTCCCTCTAACCCTCCTGCCTCCATCTCCCCTGCCGCCTCCATCTCCCCTGCCTCCTCTCTCCTTCTCCCCTGCCTCCTCCCTCCGTCTCCCTTGCCTCCTCCCTCCATCCCCCCTGCCTCCTCCATCTCCCCTGCCTCCTCCCTCTCCCCTGCCTCCTCCATCTCCCCTGCCGCCTCCATCTCCCCTGCCTCCTCTCCTTCTCCCCTGCCTCCTCCCTCCGTCTCCCTTGCCTCCCCTCCATCCCCCCTGCCTCCTCCATCTCCCCTGCCTCCTCCCTCTCCCCTGCTCCTCCATCTCCCCTGCCTCCTCCTCCCTCTCCCCTGCCTCCTCCATTTCCCCTGCCTGCTCCCTCCGTCTACCCTGCCTCCTCTCCTCCATCTCCCCTGCCTCCTCTCCTCCATCTCCCCTGCCTCCTCCCTTCGTCTCCCCAGCCTCACCCATCCGTCTTTGCTGATGCCTCCCTCCATCCCTCCCTCCCTCCCTCCAGCTCGCCTGCCACATTGTCTCCCCTCTCCCTTCTCTTCTCCTTCTCCACCAGCCACTAACCCCACCCTCCCTCTCCTCCCCACATCCCTCCCTCCCTCCCCGTCAGCCCATCCATTCATCTAACCATCTCTCGCCCCTACCCTCACCCCCCCCCATCCCTCACCCCCCAGTCCTCGCTCCCTCCATCTCTCTCTCTCGAACGCAGGGGCCGTTTGCGGAGGCCGATTACTTATTCAGGGGGAACTCCATAAATCATGTCACCTGAGGCGGGACGACTAAGGGGATGTGGACTTTCCGGAATGTTCCCAGCGAGAACTGACAATTAGCTCCCCTATTGACTTCCTGTCGTTATTCTGCTTGGACCCCGGCGGACGGTGAGGAGACTCACAAGCTCACCCCGCGGGGACAAACACAAACTCACTTCCCCCGAAGTCGGCATTTCAGATCTTTTCATAGCCGAGGGCTAAGGTTGGTCGCGCACACTTAAACGGAAGTTCGACTAAAGCGGGGAAACGTTCTCCGGCCAAACGTCGTCCGAGTTGGAGGCGAGTGCTATAGCTGTCCGCTCGAAGGACTGGATATATCTGTGGTTTGGTGGGGACTGTTATTTCCGGCCTCGACGTCATTTCGCCGACGCCAGCTGTGCTGAGAGGCGCTAGTTGAGATGTCATACGGAAAGGTGAGTGCCGATGACCCGAGCAGGGTGGCCCAATCTGATTGCTGTCACGTACCTCGGGGGTTTACTCCCTCTTTCGACACGGCGGCGACGAGATTACTGGCCTGTCCGCACACCCCGATACAGATGGGAAGACAGACTGGGAGAGGGGGAGAGAGAGAGAGAGAGAGAGAGAGGGGGGGAGAGGGAGAGAGAGAGGAGGGGAGAGAGAGAGGGACAGCTGGAGGGAGGGAGGGATGGCGTGGTTTCAGAATGAAAAACAGAAAGGGCTCGCAATGTCGAATTACCTCCTCATCACCAATGTCTTCAGATGCAAACCACCCCCTCACCCATCCTCCCTCCGCCTCACCCTCCCTCCGCCTCACCCTCCCTCCGGACCACCCTCCCCCCCCCACCCTCGCCCCCACCCTCCATCTTTGTCTCTCTTTCGCTCGTCCTCTCTGCTCTCTCCATCTCTCTTCCATCTGCATCTGCAAGATGTCCTGGAAATAGCTCTCGATGCTAAATTATACATGGGGCTGAAAATAGACTGGAAATGACAACTCTCTCCTCTAACTTACTGTCTTGTCGCAACGAATTCTCAGTGGATCAGAACATGCTGGGGCCCTGGGTGGCCCGGTACCTCTGGGTTTACAGTGGTTCCACCCTAGAACTTAGTGTTTATTGGATGCAATCAAAATAAGCTCAACCAACACATAGGCATGTGTTACCATAAATCATGGTATATTGTATACAGTTGGAAGTATGGCATTGCACTATACATTTCCAGTATATATCCAATATATTACCATATATTTCCATGATATTTCCATCATCTATATTTGCCTTCAGAATGAGCTTAGCTAATGTATATATTGAGATGTGCTACTCTAACTCTGAGGGGAATTACCTGGCCGGAAAGTGCCGGATTAATGGTCGTCGCCTACCCTGCCTGCTTGTCTCTGAGCTGGGGCCATGCAGTGGCATCCCCACATTAACGGCAATTAAGGGAGGGGGGGGGGTTTGGGGCGGGGGGAGCCAGTGGCGTTTTTGTTTATGTGCATTGCGCCTCGGCAATTACCACAGGGTGCCTTCCAGAGCGTCGCTCGTTAGGAATGCAAACAGGGTTTGGTTCACATGAGCAGAGGAGAGAGAGAAGCCTTCTGAAGAGAGAAGTCCCCCAGCCCCATGTCTTCATCCCCGCTGGTCTGAGTGGAGACACACCCTGAACGCAACCCGACAGACAACCCCCCCCCCTGGTTCTGAACAATGCTTCCCACCCAGCAGCAAACGAAGACCTTACATGTTGACGCGTGCACGACGTGGTTCTCCCCGACCAGGCACAGATATGGCAGGATGGGGTTCCCGGGGTCGCGAGGAAGACGGCGGGGGAGGATACCGTCACACGGGTCACACGTCACACGGGTTCACGGAGAAGGTGGAGACTAGATAGACTTCTCCGTCGCTGGAGGGCATTACATGACGTGTAAACGACGATGAATAATGCATCTCGTGGAGGCTGTAGCTCGTCGCGAGCGAGGAAACCCTGACCTAACGTTCCAGCCTCCGCTCTCCGCATCGAACGTACGGCAGCACGGACGAGCGAAAGCCTGAACCGACGTGAACGGAACCATCTGGAAAGACAGCAAGGAAAACAGCGACGAGGATTAGCGTTCCCCCGCAAATCTCGATGGCGATTCGCGAAGGGCGAACCCGAGCGAAGCATCCACACGAGCTCGCCGACGACAGGCGCTCCTCAATAAACACATCCCCATCAAGAAGGAGTGCAAGTGTCGCTTCTCCTGATTCAAATGTGCTCTGGGGGAAGGCCGACGCCTGCTAACCATATTGCCATGGCGGCAGCCTATGGCGTCATAAAGTACGATCCCATAAAACTGCTAAACATACACGGAGCCCTTCCTTCAGGCCCAGCGACTCCTGGCACCAGGCTTAGAGAATGTCTGGGCCATCTGTCAGCGACTGGCCGGGGCCACGATCAATGGGCTCGACATTTAGGAAATGTAATGAACAGTCCACCCCTCGCCTCTGCCCACCCGTCCCCACCCGTCCCCGCCACTCCCCCCACATTAAAATAGCTTTGTGGGAAAACGAGTCGCCTCGGTAACGGCGGTGTTCTTTCTCCGGGGGTGAACGGGGGGGTGGGGGGGGGAGAGCGAGGGAAGGGGAGAGAGGAGGAAAAGTAGGGAGCGATGGAGAACGACGGAGAGGGAACCGCGTGCGTGCCAAATGTGTGTGTGTGTGTGTTTGTATACTGTGTGTGTATAGAGAGAGAGGAGATAGAGAGAGACCCACACGAGCGCCACTTGGGATGAAGGTATTGACCGGCTCTAAGACGGAGGCTCTGCCTGATACTGTGATCCGGGCCCCTCGGAGACCTGTCTGTTGCTTACCTCTCCAAGTGTCTCGCCAAGACGAGAGCTCAACTCACCGCCAGACACCCCCAGAGCCGGGGGACAGAGGGACAGGGCGCAGACTGCCACGGTACAGTGGGACTGGGCTGGGCTGGGGGCTGGGCTGGGCTGGGGCTAGGGCTTGGCCTGGGGCTTGTGGGCCGGGGCTGGGGGACCAGGCCTCTGTCCAGGGGCTTGTGGGCCGGGGCTGGGGCTAGGGCTAGGACTTGACCTGGGGCTTGTGGGCCGGGGCTGGGCCTGGGGACTAGGACTCTGGCCTGGGGCTCGTGGGCCAGGGGGCTAGGGGACCAGGCCTCTGTCCAGGGGCTTGTGTGGGCCGGGGCTGTGACTATCCCAGGGCCTGCTGCTGTCCACCCGGAGGAGCACTGGGGTATGGATAGGCTGCCCGCCCCGCCCAGTGGGTGAGAGGATCGAGCCCAGGCACAGTCGGGCTCCCCATCGCCCCCCCCACATCCCTGGGCAGGGGAGGGGGGTTAATGGGTGCGGGGGATTATTTTCGGCGGGACACTTGACCCTCTTAATTTCCTCCTGTCTGCTGAAGCAATTAGAGCACCGGCACAACAGGAGGTCCACTCGCTCACGCGGGGAACTCCGCGGGCTCCACAAATCACTGTTTATCTAATTGAAACGGTGTCTTTATAATGAAGTTGCTGCTTCTCGGCGACCCCGACAGAAACGCGCGGGGGGAGTCCCAGCCGGAAGCGCCCCGTAAATAAAAGCCTCTTCAAGGTTGCCGAGAACGACCCGGAGGCGTCGCCCTGTGCAGGGAAAAGGGAGACGACTTAACAGCGTTAAGAGAGAGTCAGGTGGTCAGGTGGCTGAGCGGTTAGGGAATCGGGCTAGTAATCAGAAGGTTGCCGGTTCGATTCCCGGCAGTGAGAAATGACGTTGCGTCCTTGGGCAGGGCACTTCACCCTACTTGCCTCGAGGGAATGTCCCTGTACTTACTGTATGTCGCTCTGGATAAAAGCGTCTGCTAAATGACTAAAATGTAAAGGATTTGGGCTTCTTTTTTTGATGATGACATCCTGTCTGTCTTGGGCTGGGCCTGACCCTCGGAGAAGGTTTCCCTGTGGAGGGCCGTCCCCTCATTGGCGCCACACTCCACTGCCTGACGCCATCTCGCTCAGACCAACGCAGCGTGCAGGAGAGAGGGGGTGGGTTTTGGATTCCGTGGTGGGAGCTCGGCGGCTCCAGAGAGAGAGAGGCTGCCCCCCCCGACCCTCAATCCACAACCCCCCCTCCCCCCTCCCTCTCCCCCCTCCCCCCAGTCCTCGTTCCTGTGTCGCTGGGGCGGTGGCGACCGAGTGACAGGCTCGCCGCGGTGATGCTCCGGGGCTGAGCACTTGTCACGCGACTGCACGCACCCCCCCCCCTCAACCCCAACCCCCGCTGCCTCCCCTGGGCATCAGCTTCAACCGTGCCCAACCGCACCGCGGCTACACGGTGTGCCAGACCCGGGGGGGCGAGGCGGGGGCGGGGGGGTCTAAGCTGGGGGAGGTGAGCCGCGTTGGCGTGTCTCACTCTGACGGGCGCCGGAGGACGTCCCTCAGCCCCCCACCCCCCCCCTCGCTCCTCCTCTCCCGGAACGTTCCCCGAGCTGGCTTCGCCGGCCTACGGCGGGCGGGGCGTCCATCATGCGCTCTGCTCTTAATTGACGTGGTCACATGGGCTCTGAGAGCTGACCGGGGCGTGTGAGACGACCTCCCGGGTCGTTATCACGTCGAGACTCGGCGAGACTCCGCCCCCTCTCTGCCTCTGCCTGCTCAGAAGAGGGAGCCGATCCGGCGCCACCGTTATCGACAGTGATTAATAACGGCCTGTGAAGAGCCCGTGTCATATCAGCGTCTAGGAATCAGAGCTCTGCTTTGTCCGCGCTGCGCGCCGGGGCCTTTGTGTGTGTGCGCGTGTACGTGTTTTATTGTGTGGGCGTTTGTGTGTATTATTGTGGGTGTGCGCACTGGATGTTTATGTGCACGTGTGTATTAATATGCGTGTGTGTGTGTGTATTATTGTGTGTGTGTGTATTATTGTGGTGTATGTGTGCGCACTGGATGTTTATGTGCCTTCGGGCATTATCGCGCGTGTGTCGTATCAGCGGGTAGGAGGGGTGGGGGGGTGGGGGTGGGGCTGGTGAGGGGGGGGTGGTGGGGGGTGGTGTGGGGCTGGTGTGGTGCTGCTCAGCCTCCCGGGGTCAGGGGTCGATGCAGAGCAGATCCATCACCCGGGCCGCAGAGCTCCAGGGCGCTGGAGGCAGACTGCTCCCCGCTCCCTCCCGCCCGCTCCCTCGGCTAGCCGCAGCACCCGCGTCAGCGTCAAGGCTCCTTAATGGGAATTAGCATGGAAGAGGTGGCCAAGTAATGATCTGCTCCCCTTCTGTGTAACCCCACCCCACCCCGCCCAACCCCTTTAAAAGAAAGAGACGTCGCTTCCATCAACCTGTAAGCGGCCCCGCATAATGCCATGGAAATTGACGGGGTAATGCAATATCTCCGACGATGATGTGTCTCGGGCGCGCCGTAATGCGATGAGACAGAATGCTGACCTCTCAAGGCCCTGACACTCAGAGAGAGAGACACACACACACACAGACACACACACACACACACCACCTAAGAGGCTACTCGTCTTGACGTGCGACCTCCCCTTCTGCAACATTTATTCTCGCTCGGCACGCGTTCCAGCGAGGGCCCACGGCTTGGGCCTGTCCGAACTGATCCGTAAATGGCGGCGATGATGATGATGATGACGGCGATGATTATATTGGTGATGATGGTGAAAATGGAGTAGCGGGGGTCCCTGGCGACGGAGGGTAATCCACATCCAGCAGACCTTTAATGGGTCTAACGGCTGAACGGCGGAGACGCAACCACTCGGACGAGCGAGAGAGGGAGGGAGAGGGGGCCAGAGGGGAGGGGGTGGGGTGGGGTGGAGGGACGGACGAGGAGCTAAAAGCTTTGCACAGAAGCAATTTGGAGTCTTCTAATCACATTCATATCGAGCGTGCAGGAAGGAGAACGAGGACTGATCGCCCACCCCCCCCCCACACACACACACACACCTCCCCCCCCCCACCCCCGGCACGGGCAGCCGGCACGGGTACCGCCCGGAACGTTCCAACACCAGCCCTGAACGCATTCATTCTAGATTCCACTACCCGCGTTTCGCACGTTCACAGATCACTTCTGTTGGTCAACTCGAGCTGATGACATCCGTGGTGGGCACCAGGCGACGGGCGGCCGGTTCATCATCATCACACACACACACACACACACACACACAGAGACACACACACACATAGACACACACACAGAGCCTGCTGGGGCGTGGTATTTACAGTAAAAGATGGCTATCTCATTCTGCTGTCGGTCGCCGCCTCCACCCCCACCCCTGTCTCACTCTGTCTGTCTGGGGGATGATAGATATCGTGGAGCTCCCTGGTCTTTGATTCGACATTTAAAGTGATTGCATTCTCAGGCAGATAGATTTCTGAAGCGGAACCATACACTAGCACCAAAGGTAACAGTTTGAATCGGTCCAGACGTATCAATTATTTCGGGCTCCAAAATATATATTCCTTTATCAACCCGTTTTAAAGTCAATATTTGGGTCCGCCGTCTGAAATGTAGCGCATGCAAAAGTGTTGAAGCTGTTTGCGAACAAGCGCTCACAAAGTGAGAATGTTATTACTGTTGTGTGAACACGGAACAAATAACACGGAACAGATAGTTCACATTAAATATAGAAGACGTTCGTAACGTGGGCTTTTGTGTTTGGCTGTGCCTGCGACCCTCCGGTGTTCAGCTTCACGCTCTGTTCGCTGGCTCGGGACTCGCCCCATCTCAACTATATCCACGATCGAACTGCCGCGGTGTTGTAGTGCGTCGAGCCTCAGCTCTCGACTGGGCCGCCCGCACGGCATTCTGGGGGATTTCAGAACAGTACTGGCTGTGTGCGCAAAGGACCCAACTTGAACCAAAGGGAGGGAAAGGAGAGATAGAGGAGCGGTTAAGGACCTCTGGGCGGAGAAGTGTTTGCCGGTTCGATTCCCGGACGTGCCAAATTGACGTTGTGGCCTTGGGCAAGGCACTTCGTCCTACTTGCCTCGGGGGAATGTCCCTGTATTTACTGTAGGTTGCTCTGGATAAGAGTGTCTGCTATATGACAGAAATGTGTGTGTGTGTGTGTGTGTGTGTGCGAGGGGTGGGAAAGGGTGTTTGTCTCATCAAACCACCTCAACCCACACGGCCTCACAGCACAGAGACCCGGAGCGGTTGTTTTTCTCGCGTTTTGCCCTCGCCCTCTTTTACATACCTCCCTCGCTCCGTCTTCATCCATCTCTGTCTCTCTTGCTCTCTCTCTCTCTCTCTCTCTCTCTCTCCCTCTCTCTCTCTTGCTCTCTCTCTCTCTCTCCCTCTCTCTTGCTCTCTCTCTCCCTCTCTCCCCTCTCTCTCTCTCTCTCTCTCTCTCTCTCCCCAATTCATCCCTCTCTCCGCCTCCAAGGCTGCTGATGTGTGACTTTGCTTTGCTGCCGAGTTCATTCAGTTAAATGGTGGGTGTGTGTGTGTACGTGGGCGCCTGTATGTCCGTGTGGGGGCGGGGGGGCAGGGGGGAGGGGGGGGGGAGTGTTTGCGTGAGGGAGCCAGAGTGCAGCATTACAAAGAGCGTCCGGGAATAGTGCATTTACACAGCGGCCTCGGCGAATAGGGAATCGGAATGAAGTCTTGCTGATGTGCCTCTTCCTCTTCCTCTTCCACCCCCACCCCCACCCCCCTCTACCCCTCCACACACACACACACATCTTTCTGAAACCTGCCTGTGCTTTGATGTCTGGAAGACTCGCTTGGAAACTTCACCCATCTCCAAAGGCTTCAAACATGTGGAGGAGTCGTTTGAAGAGCGGAATGCAAACTTCCCTAATGGTGTGTGGGCGGAGAGAACGAGGGAGAGACGTTCCAAAAACTGAAATGAAATAATTTCTCCATTTTGGTTGGGGGGGGGGTGGGGACGGGTGGGGGGCGTGAAAACATGTGCGTCGACTGTTCAATCGACGCTCGGACTCGAAAAGGGTAAACGTCTGGCTTCGTCCGGCTCGGCGGCGGCCGTCGTCCCTTTTCGCTCGATCCACGACGCTGTCCGTCCCTCCCGGAACTCCCTCCCGCTTCGCGACACAACACCATGTTGCCGGCCTAGTTAGGAGGACTTGGAGATGTCATTGAGGAATGCTCTGAAACAATATTCACCCCTGCCAGTCAGCGCTGCCCCCCGGGGCAACCGGCGTTCAGCTCCTCTCCCATTGTTTACCCAGACTCCACCACACAGACCATCTCCTCACGCTCCCTGCTCCTCTCCCTGCTCTTTACCTTTCAACCTTCTACCTCCCCCCCCCTCCCCCTTCTGTGCCCCTTGCTCCCCCCCCCATCTCCTCCTCCTCCTTTAATCTTCATTTTTCTTCCTTCCGTCGCCTAACTCATCCGCCTCCCCGTCCTACACGTCGTCCTCCTATCCATCCTCTTCCTCCCCCTCCTCCTCCTCCTCCTCCTCCTCCTCCCTCCTCTCTGGAAATGATTTTCTTTAACCGGTAGTTGGCAGTCTCAGTAAGGGGGAGCCGTGTGTTCGCGTCGCGCGATGATTAAAGACGGACACCTCGATGTTGAAATACTGGCGACGGGGGGGGGGCAACTTTGGGCGGCGCGAACACACTGTGTCTCCGTGCTTCCAGAAGCTTCCGAGTTGCTCTTTAACTCTGTTTGACTGAGAGGGCGCGCCAACATTTCCAGTCAAAGCGGCCCTTCTCTTTTGCAGCCACACGTGACATTTAGAGGAAGGGTTTGTGGGAAGAACACGGCCAACTTCCTGTCCGAGTAAGGATTCCGTGAAGCCTTGTCGCTCGCCGTGGCGTTTGGTTTAAACGACTCTCTACGACTATACCTCTCTCTGTTTCTTTTAATCTGGATAGCGGTTTCTAATTAATTTAGAGTGCATTTATGAATGCTCAAATTGAAACGGTTCCCTTCAGGACCTCGCTATTGTGCGCGTGTGGCGGGTTTTTTCGAGCGATTAAACATTTCCCTTTTGTACTCGTTCCGAGACGAGACGGCGAGCATATCAAACGTGTCATCACTGTCGCCCCCGAGATCTTCCTTGGGGGTTGTCATCGGTAATGACCTCTCAAGTTCTCGAAGAAGATATTCCCATATTCCCAACGTTTTCTCCCTTTCTCCTCTTCCTGGTTCCAGAGCTGTGTCACGGCCGGCCAGTTCACTGTCAGCGAAACAGAGTGCGTGGATGGAGGACGTTGTCAAGAAGCGTCTAATGAAAACAGATGACTTTTCATTTTACCTTAATTGCGCCGTCCTTCATCTGCATAATTCGTATGACAACAAGAGTCCTTTAAGATAAGATCGTCTATTTAAGGAGGGGCCGTTCCGTTCCTCATGCAGGCAGGCTGGTGTCCTTTGTCGGGACGCGAAGACGCTGATAAATTGACTCCTGCCGTCGTCTTCCTTCAACATGTTACACGTGTAGAGGCGGTGGACGAGTCCTATGGCTTGTTTTGGACTGGGAGGGATTTCTTTATATAAGAGAGAGTTCACTGGAGCGGCTCAGTTCAGAAGACGAGAGAGTATTACCTCCAGCGCGAGTGTGGGCTTCCAAACTTAAGTGACTGGAGAAACCAAATGTCAATCCCAGCCCCCCCCGCCGCCCCCCCCCCGCCCCTCCAGTCCTGAACCAGAAAGGAACCCCCCCCTTCTCGAGGTATTTCACTTTACGTCCGACTGAAATGTGGTCCCTGACCTCAGGACGAGTGAGACGAAGATGGGGGAGACGGGGTGGGTAAAGGAGTCGTTCGCCGAAGCGTGCCTCGCACTGCTGACTCACAGCGGGCGCACTTAGAACAGATGACCCTCTTGTGGCTTCAGCCCCCCCCCGAAACGACAGATTTAGAACAGATGACCCTCGTGATTGTGGCTTCAGCCCCCCCAAAACGACAGATTTTCATTTCACCACACCGGCGCCATTATTGTAATAATTGGTAGGTGTTGTAATTGTAACGGCAGACTCAATTAAAAGTCTGGACATGTTTAACGGTGAAGGGGGGAGGGGGGGGGCGAGATCTTAATTGCGGTTTGTTAAATTACCGTCGCCTCGGCACACGTTTCTTTCATGTTCCGTGACACCGTGCCTGTCACGGCTCGTCAAAGCTGAGGGAGGGAGGGAGAGGGAGAGGGAGAGGGAGAGGGAGAGGCAGAGGCAGAGGCAGAGGCAGAGGCAGAGGCAGAGGCAGAGGGAGAGGGAGAGGGAGAGGGAGAGGGAGAGGGAGAGGGAGAGGGAGAGGGAGAGGGAGAGGGAGAGGGAGAGGGAGAGGGAGAGGGAGAGGGAGAGGGAGAGGGAGAGGGAGAGGGGAGAGGGAGAGGGGGACGACACCGTAGAACGTAAGCGAATGGAAGAAAGCCAAAGCAAAAGCATGGCTAAAAAATCCAAATTAAATCCATCCATCCCTTCTTTGTGTCGGAGAATCATTCCCTTCACCTGCCTCCTCTGAGATGTTAAGGCTTTTCATTCCACGTCTCCTTTCACGGCCCCTCGCTCTCATGCGGCGAGACAAACAGGGTGTTTCTGACCGGCCTATCTGGACTTCAAAGGCACGGCGGCGGCAGAGTGAGGATGGAAGTCATTTTCCCTTCAAAGTCAAGGTCAAATTCGTGGGGAGACTCTCAAGGCGAGAGGAGCTATTTACTTCTGAGAGAGTCAGGCCCCGCTCTCTCTGCCGGAGATGAAACACCACTTGTGTTTCCCCTTTGTGTTTTTCCTCACGCCTTTCTTTTCTCTCGCCGCTTATCTCTCCCTCTTTCCCTTTCTCTAGCTCTCCCTCTTTCTCTTTCACCCCCCCCCCTTCCCTCTCTCTCTCGCCATCCCCCTTCCCTGTTTCCCCCTCACACCCCTCGGGTTTTCTCTCTCTCTCTTTATCTCTGTCCCACCCTCTCACCCCTTCACCCTCCCTCTCTCTCCCTCTCTCTCTCTCTCTCTCTCTCTCTCTCCTCTTCCCCCCCCCCTCCCAAGCCCACACCAGACACGTACAGACCTGGCTCGCCTCCTCGAAAGCAAATACCGACATCCATCAAAGCTTCGGAACAGGCCAACACTCGCCGGTCACCCCTTATCTCCTAACCTGGGCTCCGGCCCACGATGACAGCAAGCCCCTCTCAATCCTGTTTTAAGGATTATAAACTCCCGACAACAGATCAATGGCAGACCCGTCGTTTCCGAGCAGAGGGGGACACGAGACCAGGAGGGAGAGAAGGAAGGAGACCAGGAGGGAGAGAAGGAAGGAAACCAGGAGGGAGACCAGGAGGGAGAGAAGGAAGGAGACCAGGAGGGAGAGAAGGAAGGAGACCAGGAGGGAGAGAAGGAAGGAAACCAGGAGGGAGAGAAGGAAGGAGACCAGGAGGGAGACCAGGAGGGAGACCAGGAGGGAGAGAAGGAGGGAGACCAGGAAGGAGACCAGGAGGGAGAGAAGGAAGGAGACCAGGAGGGAGAGCAGGAGGGAGACCAGGAGGGAGACCAGGAGGGAGAGAAGGAAGGACGGGCGTGCATCTGGCCCTTCGCGGTCTCCGCGTTGACGGAGTTTCAAACCCCGGATTGGTTCGTGCGTGTGGGCAGCCCCTCGGGGAGCGGGGGTGGAGGTGGGGGGGGGGTGGGCGGCGGCTCGGGCAATCAGCCAGCCCCGTCTCTGAACCTGTCGGAGAGCGGTACTCTGCGATGATCCATTGGCCTCTAAAGATGCCAGGAGAGCTCCTGAGAGGAGAGGAAATATGAGAGCGGAGAGAGGCTCACTGGGTGAGACGGCTTACTTTTCTGAGCCATGTGACCTTGGTAGTTTACGAAGCACATAACCCAGCTTTAGGAGTGAAGGAGTCGGGACCCAACAATTGTTGTTGCCAATAAAAACATCAACGACACGAGCGGAGCGCAGATATTCGCCAGCGTGGAGTCGGGGGGGGCGATAGCTGGGTTGATTTACGCGGTCGAACGTTACATTGGAAAACATTCTAATTGAGATTAATTTTCCCATTACCGAGCTCGCGGAGCTTAATATGTATTTTCATCCGAATATCATCAAGGCCATTTGCTAAATCAATGCTCAGTAAGCCACTTGCTCAGAGTCATTTATTCGGTGCGACTCGAAGATTCAGATTTAGATTCAGCTCACCCATATGAAAGGCATCTATTCACCGCCACGTCGACTCCAACAGCTCATCACTTGCAAGTACTTAGCCAGCTATATTGCTGTAAGATCCAAACTAAGTGTGTGTGTGTGTGTGTGTGTGTGTGGCCCCCGCCCACTGTCCCATCTGGCTGTAATGCGTCTTGATTGTGCCAAGACGAGCCGTCCAAACACAGCCGCTCTCCGACGGTCGTTCGGTCTCCGCTCGACGCAGACGGACAGGGTGACGATTCCCCCCCCTCTCGGGAAGCCCTCTCCTCCGGTGTCACGGGAAGGTCGCGAGAAAAGGAGGGCCACATGTGGGTAGACTGTTACCTCACACACACACACACAGGAAGCTCTCCTGGGAACCACCGACGACGAACGCCTCGCCGTGTCACGTGTGAGACAGGGAGGAAGTGAGTTCGAAGACGTTTGAAAAAAGAAGAAGGAAAATAGGTTTCCTCTTTCTCCGAGCAGGTGCGTTAAGTAAATGAGTGTCACGGCAGCCCTGTGACACTGGGACGAGACGTCACCTTAGAGCAGGCTGAAGATACCCCAGGTAGAGGGAACAAGAGAGGGAGAGAAAGAGAGGGAGACAGAGAGACGTGGTTCAGAGTTAAAACAAAAAAGGGGGGAGGGGGTGAGGTGACTGAGATAGATGGGGAAGAGGGTAGAAAAGAGGGAGAGAGAGAGGTGGGGTAAGATGGCGCAGAGCAAAAACAACACAGCCAGAACGGCTAGCTCTCCGGAGTGCTTCAGGTAAAGCCGATCAATGAGACTGCTGCAGTTCACTCCCATCACACAGACAGAGAGACAGAGAGAGAGAGAGAGAGAGAGAGAGAGAGAGAGAGAGAGAGGAGGAGAGAGAGAGAGAGAGGAGAGAGAGAGAAAAAGAGAATGCTATCAGAGCACTTTCATGCTCCAGATACTACCGAGACAACAAGCCAATCTGTGTGATAGGAGACAGCATGGATACCCAGCTCCCCTGACAAAACAGGCCCGCTCTTGCACACTCCTGGTCCACATGCCTCCAAGTCCATTGGAAATCCCCTCGATCACTTAGCTGTGCTCGATTGAGCATGCCTTGCCCAACTGACCAAATAGTCGGAACGCTATCGACCCTCAAAACAGACTACAGGTCCCTGAATGATTTTTAGGTAATCTCTCCGACTGTTAGTCACTGTATGATACAAGAATGAAAACACACTTTTACTGAATAGTCTCCCCCCCCCATCTTAAATGTGTTATATATTATTCGTTGTTGTTGTTTACTATTGCTTTAAGATGTTCTTTGTATTTTTTGGATTGACCCTGAAAAAACGCAACACAAATAAACTTTACTTTACTTACTACGTTCTGCATTTGGTGTTCTAGAATGTTCTAACGCTATCTAGATCTAGAGGTGTCCAGGCAACGACGAGCATTAGCTTTCCAGACCGGGCTAGACACCCCACACTGCGTCTACCACTCTATTACACAAGACATGACGAGGCAGACCACACAAAGACTGTTGCAGCTCAAGACAGGGCAAGTTAGAGACATTGACAAGCTGTGCATCACATGACACACTCCGGGGCCAGCAAGACGAGGTCGAACCGAGAGCTGAATCCCCATCGGGGAGCGCGTGAACCTGGCATCGCTCCTCCGCTCGTGGCGGTTTTCCAGCGGAGCGCATTTTCCCTGGGCTGCGAGGTAGGTTTGGCGAAGGCCTCGTCTCGAACGCATTTCTAGACTTCTTCCCCACAGGCTCGCCGCCGCCCGTCAGGATGAAAGGTGGAGACGCTTCTCTCGCGCGTCAGCCGAGAACGATGCTAATTGGCGAGAATGAGATTCGGGGGCGATGAATTTGGACCGTTTGTCTACCTCCGTTAGCCTCTGTCTCGCGCGCGCGAGACGAGAAAAGGACTCGAGTGTGCACACGATCACATGTGAACACCACACGGCCCGCCCGCGCCCACACATGCAGAAACGCAACACAGTGACCAATCAGACCCCTTTTTCTCTCTCTCTCTCTCGCCTTCTCTCGCTCCCACGGATTCGCACAACCGTCACATGCACAACCGCACAATCCACATAAGCTACTCACACACACGCTCACTCACAGTTCTGGCCACCCATATATAGGCCACACGCGCACACACACACACACACACAGCTCTTTGAATACTAACAGGCTTGAGCTCTGCTGTCAGCTGTGTAAAGGCTGATGTAACAGCTAGCCCGCACAGACTCTCAGGACTAAATGTCAGCAGTGATCTCGACGGGCAATTTGCCTTTCAAACAGTCACACACACCACATATTTTACGTCTAATGTCCTGGCTGACGTACTTTAAAATAGCTGCAGTGTACCAGTGGTTAAAAGATGAGAATGGGGTTAGTTTCTCCCCTACTACTCTAGACACAGGGAGACTAGTACAGTATGGTAGGGTAGGGTAGTTTATGGTAGGGTATGGTAGGGCAGTGGTTCCCAACCCTGGTCCTCAGGGCACCCTATCCTGCATGTTTTAGATGTTTCCCTGTTCCAACACACCTGATTCAAATGAATGGGTTGTTATCCAGCTCTGCAGAAGCCTGCTAATGACCATTCATTTGAATCAGGTGTGTTGGAGAATGGAAACATCTAAAACAGGCAGGACAGGGTGCCCTGAGGACCAGGGTTGGGAACTACTGTGGTAGGGTATATACACAGCTGCTACAATCTCAGGATTACTATAATCTTACTACAGTACAACCTCAGTATATGGACAACAATATCACAGACACAATCCATACAAGAGACTCCATTCGGCTCCACAGAACCGGTAACAACACGAGGCTTTCAGTAAACCCCCAATACCGTACATGTGTGAGACGCATGCTCACAAACGTGGCCCGTTTCATCTGTTGAAATACTTATCTTTTAAAGTAAACACGATAAACATGCACGGCTAACACACACACGGCCGCCGTCTGCACCGTTTCGACAGAATTGGAAGCGGAAACCAGCGAGTAATTGGCCTCCAATCTCTGCGAGCTTTCCACTGTCGCTTAGCAGGCCAAAATATTGCTCGCTGGGGGAAATGGCCCAATTAAGTTTGTGCTTTTCAATGAGCAGGGAGGAGATTGTCCTTCTGAATGAAAGGCACGTCCTTGATGAACCCGGTGTCGTTCTCTTGGGTTTCTCTTCACCCTCCCAAATGCCATTCCAGGACAAGCGTCGCACCAGATAGCACGATTTGCCGCTTAAACAAGCGATTTCTTCGCGATTTCTTTTACGGCTGAAAACTCTCCCCCCCCCCAAAAAAAAATCCCAAACAGTTTGCACTGACACCGAATGAAAATGCGGTTCTATTACCCAACGCAACCACCGATACACTGCGTTCCGTAGGGCTGTGGTTCCCAACCCTGGTCCTCAGGGAACACCTGCCCTGCATGTTTTAGATGTTTCCCTGCTCCAACACACCTGATTCAAATTAATGGTCATAAGCAGGCTTCTGCAGAGCTGGATAACGACCCATTCATTTGAATCAGGTGTGTTGGAGGATGGAAACATGCAGGACAGGTGTTCCCTGAGGACCAGGGTTGGGAATCACTGCCGTAGGGCACTGATTTGGCGATCGTGGGTTTGTTCTCGTGAGCAAGCTTTTGGGTTTTCTCACAGGTTCTGCTCTGAAAGCCCCTACGATGGTTTGATGCATTGCAGCATGATGTAGCTGCGTCGGTGAAGAGCCTCTCCAAAAGCTCTCATCTCCACCGTCCTGCCTCAACACAAGGCACTTCACAAACAGCCCTTGCTCATCACTATACGCCTGCACACCGGTCTGGGAACAGGGAAATACTTCACATTTTCACGGAAGTCTTTCCCTCTCCCTACCACCCCCCCCCCACACACACACACCCCACACCCCCCCTATATCTCTCTCACAAACAGGTCCCTATCTGTAAAACTCCTGGCTCTTTTCCAGCATGCCTTGGGGGATGAGGATTGTTGCAGGTAGATAATACTTTTTCTGTTGTAGTGTCCGACTGTCTCTCTCTCTCTCTCTCTCTCTAACTCACTTTCTCTCGATGGCTCTCTCTCTTGCTGGTTGTCCCTTGTAATGGACATTTTTGGGCTTGTGTATGTCCAATTCACGTGTTTTAAATGTGGTTGGAATTGTGAGCTTCTATGTTTATTGGTAAGCGACAATTTGCTCGGACAGCCGTTGCTTATACAGGAAGGGGAGATTGTTAAGTTGCGTTCAAAGGATTGTAAGGTGTTGCTGATGAGTTGGGGGTTTGTTTGTGGTAGATGTGGTCGAATTTACTGTCTCCAAAAGGGACAGACCACCACTTCCTGACCTGGAAGAGTTCTTGTCACCTGACAGTTGGTCTGGGGACAATGTGGATTTAACTGTAAGCCAATGACAGAGGAGATTTGGTATAGCTGCATGTCTGTATTATGGAACAATGATGATTGAGAACTGTGTGCTATCAAATGGTCTGTAGAAGGATGTTCTGGGGTCTGGCAGGGCCTCAGTGGGGCAGCGACGGCCGGCTGTTGGCTGGAAGAGGCTATCAGCCCACCGTGGCTACAGAACTCCCATGTCAGTCAGTTCAGGGTGTGATTTCAAATTGAAAAGCTCCCCCCCCCAAAAAAAACAACAACGTTCCCCGTAGAAATCCTAACCCCCTAATCCTGATTTGTTCAAAAATGAACTGCTCTTATTTCTTATCTGGAAAACCCCGGGGCATTGTGTCCTGGCTGGCGCTCTGCAGAGGTGTGCAGGAACGGGATGTGTGTGGGGGTCACTAATGTGCCGTAACCCCACTCTTCCCCCACCTGCCACAACACATTACCGGACACGGGAGAATCATCCGGCTATGCGTGAGTGAGCGCGCGCGGCCGCCGCCGCGCCCCTGTGTGAACGTCTGTGTCTAATGGCGAAGCGGTTCACGCGTGGCTACCCCGCCCCCATATGAGAGGGCGTTCTCAATGACAGACTGTTCGGGGAACATAATCAGATAACAATGATGTCAGGAAAATGGAGCGTGGTCTAAATGATGCTGGTGATGATTGGAAGCCTGATGACATCACCGCACTGCCGGGGGGGGACGGGGAAAGGGGGGGGACGGTTCAGTCGTCCTTCGGGGGGGGGGTCCAGCTGGGAGTACACTGACCAGTCTGTCACTGTCGTGATTGATTATCAATCCCTCTAACCGGGCGACAAATTGGTAAACAAATTCGGGGATCGCTGCTCGGCTGGGGCGAAACCGACAGACGAGACCGGCGACCGGGCATGCAGCCTGGCCCTGACGGAGCACCAGGGGCCTACGAACAGCAGCAACTGGTGCTGCCGTGATCGCGCGTTGGCTTCCGGTCTATTCCGGTTCGACTGCGTTAGACACCACACTGTTTCCCTGTCCCCTTTTCCCCTCTGCTTTGATTTGATCTACCGTAGCAGGGGAGACGGACCCGCACTGGGGGGAGAGGGGAGGAGAGGGAAGAGATGGAGGATGGGAGGGGAGAGAGGCTTGAGGCGGGGAGGTGAGGTGAGGAGGAGGGAGGAGAGAAGGGAGGGAGAGAGAAGGGGAGGAGAGGAAGGGAGGTGAGGAGAGAAGGGGGAGGAGAGAAGGGAGGGGAGGAGAGAAGGGAGGGAGGAGGAGAGAAGGGAGGGGAGGAGAGAAGGGAGGGGAGGAGAGAAGGGAGGTGAGGAGGAGAGAAGGGAGGTGAGGAGAGAAGGGGAGGTGAGGAGAAGGGAGGGGAGGAGAGAAGGGAGGGAGGAGGAGAGGAAGGGGAGGAGAGAAGGGAGGTGAGGAGAGAAGGGAGGTGAGGAGAGAAGGGGGAGGAGAGAAGGGAGGTGAGGAGAGAAGGGAGGGTGAGGAGAGAAGGGAGGTGAGGAGAGAAGGGGAGGAGAGAAGGGAGGTGAGGAGAGAAGGGAGGTGAGGAGAGAAGGGGAGGAGAGAAGGGAGGTGAGGAGAGAAGGGAGGGTGAGGAGAGAAGGGAGGTGAGGAGAGAAGGGAGGGAGGAGAGAAGGGAGGTGAGGAGAGAAGGGAGGTGAGGAGAGAAGGGGAGGAGAGAAGGGAGGTGAGGAGAGAAGGGGAGGAGAGAAGGGGAGGTGAGGAAGCAGACGAGCAGTCGGCCAGCAGCCCCCAAAGACGAGTCTGTCAGTGACTGTCGGTGATTCCACTGGGTGTCTTCAACCTTTACACACGATCCCTCTAGGGTTCTCCTCAGCACAGTATACACAGTGTGTGTGTGTGTGTGTTGACCCAATACGGGGCTCAATCCCAGGGTAGGAGAAGTCTACTGGGTGGGTAGTCTCACTGATACATCAAAAAGGAGATGGAGCATTTTTTGGTTTTGGACCCTCTTTGCCCCCCCCTCAAAAAAAACAGGTTTCCAAAACCTTACCCTGCTACAGTTGTAGGCTTATATCTCGACTAGGAAGATGAGTGTGCATTCATAGCGAGCTCCAACACACTGACTTGCGATGTTACTGTTGGCAGTAGCCACGTCTCTCACATACACGACAGGGCGGACGAGCTGGCTTTTAAACCAGGCGACAGCCTCGCCCGGATGATTCTAGAACCGTCAGACCAGCCCATGCGAGGCCGCCTCTCCCAGCTCCGAAAAAAAACAGCTAGACTTGCAGCTCAGCACCAAATCATGAACTGTCAGCGCTAAGGATGGGCTCTCTTGTCGCGCCATAAAATATTACGAGAGACTTTAAAAGAGGCGTCTTCCTTCTGCCACTCCTGCCTGAGAGGAGTGTGGGGGGAAAGACAGGCTGAAATATCCGACTCACCGCCCGCGGGAAAGGTGAACGGGGGCAGTCTCACGTCTAGCCCCCTTCTGGGAACACAGAGACAACTATCACAAAGTGAAATATCCCCGAATCCAATGATCTCAGTGAACGTCGAAGCATGGCGCATCGATCCTAGGTTTTGATTTATCCTCATGGACTGTCCACTCCTGTGTGGCTCACTTACAAAGCTATTATGCGGTCTTTCTCTCAGAACTACTTAAAGATAGATGCAGTAAATGTAGTGTGTGTGTGAGTGTGTGTGTGGTGGGGAGGGTGTGTGTGCGTGTGTGTGTGTGTGTGTTCTATTGGTAACTTTATGAGGAATGAATGGAAAACATGTGTGCCCCCTAGTGGTCACAAGTGTTCGCTGTTGGGTTCATTTCAAACATGCAGTGGTGCTGATGATAGAAGTTGAACACTTACGATAGAAGACATATTCAGTGTAACTTGACCAGATCTTGTCCTCTGTGTGTTGGTTGACGGACGAAGCCGTGACCGAAGAGTTACAGGCCACCATCTGGAAACCACACTCCGACAGCATGTCAAAGGATCTCTCGAGGTGTTTAAACTTCAGGTAAAAGCGGGAAGTGTAACGGTCAGGTGTCCTGTCGGGATCTCTGCTCTCGTTCAACGTTTCCCCAAAAACTTCCTTGGCCAGGGCAACTCTCCCGCATATCAGAATCCGCGGGACCCGCCTGAATTTGGCATCGGTTTGACTCTCGCGGGCCGTCGTGCATGAGCCACGGTACCCAACTGTGATAAACCCACTTTTTCTGTCAGCGGGCACAAGCGATGACGGCGGACACATCCTTTGGTCGCTGCCTTGAGAGCCATCTTCATAATCACTGTGGAAATAGTCGTCTGGGCTGTGTTTTAAGTCGTCGGGCGTCAAGATTTTCACCAAGTCTGGCAGTTGAAAGTATTCCGCTTCTTTCCTTAACCTCCCCTTTTCTGGGAAATGGTCGGGTAGTACAACTTGTTTGTCTCTGAGGTAGTCCAGTACGTATCGAAATAAAAAACCATCTCTGTCAATAAAATACCGTCCTTTAGGATCACGCGCCAAGTCGTTTGTGGCATCTTTCTTGGGTGAGAATATTTTGCCCAGCAAGGAATTTGGGGTGCCCACGAGTGTTGCATGACGCGTGTAATAAACCTGCCCACCGACATTTAATTCAACAACATCTGGGAAACTATTCTGAACAGATCCCTGGTCTTTGGGCGTAGGGTTAGTCCTACAATTCCCGCTTAGTGCCATCGTTTCCGTCATGCCCAACGAAATGGAGTGAATGTATGTCCAAAAGTTGTTTCAATATTGAGTTATACACAGAGGATGCGCCGTGTATGCCTTGAAATTCGAATTAGACAACAGTTTAACACATTCAACATTCATAAAAATGTACAATCTCAAACTAACTCAGTCATTCACCTACCAGTCGCCTTAGTCGCCGGATAGAGTTGTGGATGGCGGCTGCGTCCACTAGACTCTACAAATGTATTTCCAAATGACAGACAATGTTTACACACTAGACAAAACAAATATATGTTTTAAAGGCTTGCACTTTGCAGCGGTGCATCCGTTGCCCAGATTCCATATTCCTCAGGGAAAAAATCCACCTCTTACCCTACCGAGAAAAGAATCGGGAGTTAATTTGTGCCGCGGTCAGATCAAATAGAAAACGTTAAAAAAAAACGGGATATCGGCTTCCTTGCCTTGCTGTTACCCCGAGCAAAACGAATAGATGCTCTTTGCGTATGCAATGCAAAAATCCAGGTTGCAACAAATAAGAAGTCCAGACAAGAACTTAATGTCGTCCAAAGGGAGAGGTGTGCTAGTCAATGGTGCTGCTTTAGTTCTATATGTTCCCTTTGAACATCAGAGGAAATCCGAATACAAGGTTTTTCTCATTAGTAACTTCACAGAGGTTGCACATCCGGAGATGTTCTGTTGTGTAGCTTATCACTGAGAAGTCTTCAGCTCAAATACATGGAATCTCTCCAGTATTTCCTCCTGACGAATTCCAAAGATTCTTCTGTCTGCATGAGGGTTCTGGACGCAATGTTTTGGGTCCTGGGCGTGCGCGCGCCGGCGGCTAGATGGCTGGCGCTGTCCGAGGTGCTGAAACGATTCTTCTGGTCCCCTACGAGTAGGGTGGTGCCTCATAGAAAGGAAAAAAAACCGTCTCCGCTGATGTTGCCTTGGCGGTGCAGGGATAAACCATAATGGATAATAAAGAATTACATCATCTTAAAGGAGTATACTGGCTGAAAATATATCCTCATTTCAAATGACAGTCGATTGAATGATAGTCCTAATCTTGTACTAAAAACAAACAAAAATACTTGGACGCCATTAATAACCCAACAACCCAATTACCGATTTTTTTTCTCTCGATTTAACCTAATTATCAAACTATGATACGCCTAAACTTGAGGCCTAATTACAATAGGGCGCTACATTTAATTGATTTAAATAGTGGAATCATGAAAGGGCGTAAAGAGGCATTCCGACTCAAGTAGACTCTCCCGTCGTTTGCTTTCTTACTGTTTAAACTCCAACTGCCAACTTCCACATTTCGAATTTCACGTCCTTATAAATATGCAACAGCGCCTCTTGCTGTTTGTACAATGCACTTCAATTGAACGCTGTTCTTCGGCCTTTGGCATGGAGGCACTATTGTTTTGTGGCTTTTTCAAAACCCCTTTTTCAAAAGAATTGACTTCGTCAACACGTTTCCAAACCAGTGTCGATAATCTGCTGTACACAGCGCCAATGTTAATACATCGTAAAAACAATAGGATGCTCCTTTATACAAAACCCTTTGTCACAATTGAATGATAATTTAGGCCATACAACCAGCGCCATAAGGAGATCCATGTGACCTTTAGGTTCTAAATGTGTTCAAATGGTTCTTCTGTCACGATTAGGTTCTATCTACAGAATCCCCCTATTGTTTTCCCCAGTATCTCTGTTGGTCAGCCTGTGATTCCCTGGCAACCATGCTATAGGGGATCTGCAGAGAGAGAGAGAGAGCCTTGCAAAGCACCTTTATGTACTGACATGAAAGTAGGTCATGGCTATAGGATCATAAATGCATTCAGCCTGGCCTGTGAGCTGGTGCTTCGAGGGGGCTTGGACAAGTTGACCACCCGTTTGGCTCGACACTGCCGAGGGTTGAAATGTATAGACGGTCATCGCATAGGCTTTGATAAACACAGTGCACTCATAGAGCATGTGCCAGCCATAACACGACGTGGCAAAATATGTATATTAGCACCATTGTAGTGACAATCATCAGGAGTTTGAGCGCTTGTTCCCTTGCCAGCGGCCCCATTCAGATCGAGCGCACGGAGGCTATCATCCCGCCGACTAATGATGATGCTGGCTGCTGCAGGTGCGCTGAGCGGGCCAGATCAGGGAGGGCCCGGAAACCAATAGAGAGCCAAGACCATTACCATGTTCCACCGCTGATGGGCTGTGCGATGTCCACCTGATCCATCTCTGCCCAGGGGCCTTCAGTCTCGTCTCTGATCACCCGCGTACGATCATTTGCATCTGCGGTTTGGCCGGATGACATGATTCATTAATCAGGAACTCGAAACTTCTGATGGTTTTTCGGAGAGTTGCGATGAACATTTAATGGATAAGAGCTCGCCGTTGTGCAGCTTGATTGCATCATGCTGGAGTCTGGAATAGATCAGAGAAAGCTGCTGAACGGTTGATTATACCAAAAAGTAAAAGGGCCATAGCACTTTATCTCATTAATGGGACACAAAAACATCTTTCCTTATAATCCCAGGATATTGATTGCATACTTGAGTCTTTTGCATTCACCGCTAGACCTGCTTTTGTATTCAGGAGCAGGAATGTTTGCTCAGCCTTATTTTCTTTTAGACAGCGGGTTGACACTACCTTCAGCAGCCACTCTCCCTCTCGGAAGTTACGAGCGGCGTTTCGAGGTTGTTTGAATGGTGAAATGACATCAACGCACCACTACCTCCCCAGGGGACCGAAAATTCATGTATAATCGGTCTTTTTTTAGACACTTTCAATGAATCCCTGCCCTGAACATTCCCCTCGTGAATTTGCCATGCCCTAGTTTTGCATTTCCATCTCGTTTTCCGAAACACGGGTCGCCGGTTGCCATTGTGTTATGGAAGATGGTGCGTGTTGTGGAAGTTGGTGGATATGGCTCGGCGTGCGGCCGCCCCGTTTCCAGGACCTTCACCCTGTTGATTTGGCGAATCATGCAGATGAGATGTTGCTAGGCAGCAGCACCCGCTCAGAGTGTGTCAGGGGAGGTGTGTTAGGACACACGGGGGGATGCGACAGTGTAGTAGGCTGCTGTTTGGATGGGTCCTCTGCGTCTCTCCATGTTTTCCTTCTGCGCTCTCTCTCTCACGGTCTGGCTCTCCACCCCGTTTCTTTCCCCCTTGCTGCATGTTTTTCCAGCGGTCTTCTGGGTTCAGTGAGTCTCCAGGTGGACCGGTGTGAACCCAAGTGCCTAAATATACGTGTATGAATCTACAAACGGCAACAACATCCAAACCACCAAAAACACGAGAGCACCTCTATAATTAAACAGAAAACGGTGACTCCCGTCGAAAAACAGCTCTGGTCTGAGGCTCGCGTCTCTCTCTATGACGTCACGCAAACGGTCTCCGGCGGGAGAAGGACTGTAAATAATTTGTGTCGTGCGAATCAAAGGCAGAGGGACGCTCCGAAAGTTGAACGAGAACGTCGAACGGAAACGTGGAACGTCGAGCTGTCAGAATCTGGAACACCCAGGAAGGTGCATTCCCTCTTCTTTTCCTATCCTCCATTCTCCCCCCTGTCTTCCTGACAGATGTACAAAGGGCCGTGACAGGCTCCAGGAGCGTGCCTCTCACCGGTCCTGTCACGTCAGCCGGTAGACTGAGAGAGACAGGAATAGTTTTGCCTGTAACCCACGGTGACTGGTCTGTGACCCCCCCCCCATCCACCCCCCCGTGGAGCGCCTCTGGCTTGACGTGCATGGTCACTGCCGAATCATTCATCGTCCGTGCAGCTATACACCATGACGGGCTGAAAAATGGATGAGAGGACACAGCTCAAAGTCTGTGATCGAAAGGCCGGCCTGTCCCTTTCTTGGTGAATTATGTACAATTCCTGCCGCATTGCACACAGATTTTTTTTTCACAGAGAGAAATGTCATTATTTATACAGTAGGTGTATAGCCTATCTATTGCCTTGGTGCGTGTGGAAAGAAAAAAAGAACAGGCGTGAATGAGAGAGTGATGATGGATGAAAAAAGGGTGTTGTAATCCACTCATGGAGGCAGGCAATAACACAGGATTAAAGCATACACTTTGGCAGAAGGTAATTATTCCTGCGTAGCGATGCATTGACCTAGATTCCCTTTCAGTCTCTCTGACAGTTTTCAATTTTCTCTCATTAAGTGGATAAAGGAGCGGCGCGGTGTTCTTAAAGTTTGAAAATGATTAGTAGACAGATTCATTTTTAGCGTCGAGATTAGTCACGGGTGTTTGGCGAAGGAATCAGTGTCGGGTGTCTTAAATTGATTTCTTCCATCCCTGAAGAGAAGTGATCCGTGTCTCGGTCCACACTTCAGAGGTTATAGCTAATATGAACTGATTAATTATATTTTCTATTGCGCTGCAATGGCTTGGGCGACACTTCCGGGTGTCGATTTTTGACATTTGTATTCGTTAAGCAAACGCTTTTCATCCAAAGCGACGTTTTTAAAAGTCACCACATCTCAGCTAACATAGTTGTAGGTTATTGCTGGTTAGGAAGGGGGTCATCGGATTGAGAGTAGGCCTACGCCTCAGAGTTTTCTGAGAGGAGAGATAGATAGATAGTAACGGAACGATAAACACCAGTGGTTCAGTGGTGTAGGCTATGGACAGGTCATCATTGTAAATGAGAATTGGTTCTCAATTGATTTTACCTGGTTAAATAAAGGTCATATATACATGCATCATTTCCTTTGAAATGGTACCTCTATCCAGATAGGTCATCAACACATTTCAATTGTATGACCCTATATTGCTGCCCGCAATACGACTGCGTTTTCTTCCTACTTCTCCTCTTCTTCTCTGGCTCCACATTGTCATCGTTCTGCTGTGTAACGTCTTCAGTAAAACACTCGTTGCCAGGCCATTAATTCACCATGTCTCACATCATCAAAGATGCATCCACCCACAGTCTGCAGAGGTTCCCTTTCCTTCCCAAATCACATGCAAACTTTCCTCCCTCAAGATCCCGCCCTGAACAGAGCAATGGATCACTTTACGTTGACCCTGAGAATTGTCTGCCATTGCCCATCCAAGGGAACGTCTTTTATCAACCCATAGCTGCTTGTATTTCCTACCCATATGCCTTGATGCTGTTATTCCTGAGTTGTTTTTGAGTATCTTTCCATTCAGAAAAAAACTGTTCCATAACTGCACTGTAACAAGGAGACTATAGTGACAATGCAACAGTGGCAATATTGGCACAACAGATGCCTACACCTCAGGGCACAGGAAACATTAAATATATTAATATCCATCGTAAAACTGTATCTTCAACATTATTGAATAACAGTAGGCCTAGGCCTATACCGTTTTTATTAGAAACGATTGTAACAAAATGCTTTATACAGTACTGTAAACTGCCGTTGGAGGGAGCTAGATTTTTATTTCGCAAAGTAATTACCAACTTGTCCCTTTGTCCCACCCGTATGCAACGTTGCACCATCCGGATAATACAATTCTATTTTTCTCTTGACACGTAGCAACGGAGTTGGCATAGTACAGAGTTAGCTAACTTGTGTTACTTTCCAGGTAATAACGGGTGCCCAATAAGTTTGCATGTAGAACTGTATATGTATAATTCAAAACTGATTTGTCATTTTCATACCGCATGTTCATTATGTTACATGTACTCTTAACTAGCTAGCTTGCAAGCTAGCTAGGCTAACCCTCCCATAATCTGCGCTTCAGCAGTTAGCCAGCTAGATAACTTCGCCGACCCGACCCCCCATGTTTGTACGAATTAGCCTGCTTGCTAGCTAGCATACAATAGTACGTTAACTTTGGCACTAGCTATTGTGATCTTAAACTGACAACATTGCCAACTAGTTCAAGAACAAGCCAGTTAGCCTACCTCTGTCTTGTTGACGCTGGCTTGCTAAATAATTGTTTAACCAATAGCCTACCGCTGCTAGCTTGGTATACTGTACTACTAGTACAGTACCGTTACTTAGCTTAAGGCCGGGTGCCGATACAATTTGGTACCTAGTAGTGGAGAGATAGAAAACTAGCTAATAATAAGAACAACTGTAATCGTTGTGCGCTACTGTGCGTTAGAGCCAACTGTATTGTTACTGCTACTGTAGTAAGCATTCTTTTTTTCTCAGACGGTGAGAAATGTCAGCGTTTGACAGCGACTTCTACCAGTCAAGTTACAGTGTAGACGACCAAGGCCAAGCTGGATATGCCTATAGCAACTCGGAAGACCCCTACAACAAGTAAGTGCTAATTCAGCTAACATGCGTATTCGCTGCGAAAACGCAACCATAACAAAATATCTGTGGTACCCCAAAAATACTTATCCCATCTCGTAGTCTCACTACACCCAGCGCTAAATTACATGCTACACATTCCAAAGACGCAATGCTCGTGTGAGATATTTCAGTTCGTGTGTTCTGTCCCGTCAGGCAATATGGCCAGTATGACTATTCCCAGCCCATGGGCTACGCTGCCGCCGGGGTGATGACGCCCCAACAGCCCTACACGGGCCAGATATACCAGCCCACCCCGACGTTCACCCCCACCCCGACACAGTCCATGTACAGCAGCAGCTTTGAGGACGAACCACCTCTGCTGGAGGGTAAGGACCAGCTGGTTGTCTGTGTGGGTGTGTTGGTGGAGAAATATGATCAAGAAATATTGATCGAGGTCAATGGGCATCTCAAGTCACCTCGATGAAATAGTTTTAGATTTAAGGGTAAAGTCTGTCCGTTAAGCATTCATTCGAACGGGCCGGTAAATTGAAAGTGTGCCGACGTGAATTGAGTTTTCGACAAGGTCCAACCTGGGTTTGTTTGGTTCAAATAGGATTTATACGGTGGTGTATGACACTGCTGCAGTAGCCTACTTATGATTTTTTGGGGGGGAAGGCAAAAGGATACGAGACGCTAAAATGACAAGCCGTGTTCTAGAACCATCCGTGCCTGTTTAGGCTAGTGACCGCTTTTGATGTTTCTCGCCCGGGCTCTAAATCCTGGTTTTGATTGAGGGAGCCAATCCTTGAACTCCCGAGAACCCTGTGTGTGTGTGTGTGTGTGTGTGTCTCACTCTGGGCCAAAGCTGCTTAGTCTATAAATGGGCTCCTCCAGTTAAATCTCAGTTTGTTCACGTGTGGCTTCCTGTTTCCCCCCTCCCCCCCCCCTCGCTCTTGGCAGAGCTGGGCATCAACTTTGACCACATCTGGCAGAAGACGCTGACCGTGCTGCATCCGCTGAAGGTGGCCGACGGCAGCATCATGAACGAGACGGACCTGGCCGGCCCCATGGTCTTCTGCCTGGCCTTCGGGGCCACTCTCTTGCTGGTAACTACCGTCTCTTGAGCCGTCTGCGTGGAAGACGGGGTCCACGCGTTGTCTGCGGCACTGTGCCTAAAAGCACGGTTATTACGTTTTCGAGAACTAAAGCACAAACCTTGAAGAAACGGTGAAATTCATAGACGAAAGAAGCGTGGCACTTTTATTCTGCCGCTCAAATACGGAAGGCCAAACAATTTGACAATATTTAAGTGAAAAAACGTGGATCCGTAAGACTTCTGCACAGTGCCACACGTCCATATTCACACATTGAACAGACACTTTTATTCTAATGACGGACAGACAGTGCGTACATTAAGTGCCGCAGAAAATCAAGAACATCGACAGTAAGTGCAGGGTTTCCCCACAGAAAATGTGTCAGTTAAGGTGGTAGGGAGGCAAACGTTTTTCCTCCAATGCGTTCTGCAGAGAAGGGAGAATGGCTTTGGCTGGCAGTCCGCCTTAACTGAAAAGTGCCGCGGGAAACTGGAGTGCCCCAGTAACCAGATCTCCCCACGGCTCCAAATCAAACAACCCACACCCGTAAAACAGGGGCTGTATATTCGACCCGTCGCATCACCAAGCTGTCGTCTCACCCCTAAACATCGCGTACCTCCCCAGTCGCCTCGTTAAGAGCCAAACGAGCGGTAGTAGCGATTGGCTGATTGGTTTCCTCTGTTTCTCTCTCCCCCTCCCAGACAGGGAAGATCCAGTTTGGCTACGTGTACGGCATCAGCGCCATCGGCTGCCTGGGCATGTACTGCCTCCTCAACCTGATGAGCATGACCGGGGTGTCCTTCGGCTGCGTCGCCAGCGTCCTGGGCTACTGCCTGCTTCCCATGATCCTCCTGGCCAGCTGCGGCGTGATCATCTCCTTGCAGTACGTAGCCCCGACCCGGATGGCCCTCGACATCCCCCCTCCCCGTCCTCTCGGGGGTCGCTGGGTTCGATTAACCGTTGTTGTTCTTTTTCCAGAGGCATGATGGGGATCGTCATCACGACGGCGATCATCGGCTGGTGCAGTCTGTCCGCCTCCAAGATCTTCATCTCGGCCCTGGCCATGGACGGCCAGCAGGTGCTGGTGGCGTACCCCTTGTGCCCTCCTGTACGGGAGTGTTCGCCCTCATCTCCGTCTTCTGAAGGGTCGCACGCCCCCGCTCTCTCTATCTGTCCCCGGGTCCCAAGCCTCTACACCACCCCCCACCCCACCCGTGCTGCCCTCTCCCCCAGCCCCCCCCCTGCTCCAGTGTGCACTCCTTCACTCACCCTCCTCACCTCCCCTCCCACCCCCATGGGTTGAAACGCCAAACGGAATCGGTGTGAAAACGCCAGTCGGACGCTTGAAACGACCTCCAAGCCCGTCGCTTGGCTTCCACCCATGATGAGTTGGGAGGGAGGGGGGGTGGGGGGGTGGGTGAAACACGTGCACGCTGGACGCAGGAGTAGAGTATCGCGGGACGCACACGGACAGAACAGACTCGGACACCAACGTGCACCACTCGGCACGGCGCCACTTTTTCACCCGGCGGCGATGCAACCGTGTCCCCCCCGCCCCCGCGTCACGCTCTCCAAGACGGAGGACCCATCCATGAACCGTGGCGCACTCAACTTATTCAATGTAGAAACGACTTGTCCTCTGTGCTGTCTGTTCTATGTTTTTTTTCTTCTTCTTCCCTGAGATCAGTTTGAGCTTCGAGGCCTTCGGAGGAAAATGGTTTTGCTCTCAGGGGCCGTTTCTCACCTTCACAAACACCGAAGCAGATCGAGCGAGAAGGCTGGAGACTCGAAAACAAGTGGGTAACCTAGAAAGCACAGTCTCTTTTGTCGCCAATGGGAAACCAAGTGGGTTAATTCATCTTGGAATTGCGTCCACTCCATTTAGCCCCCCCCCACCACCACCACCACCCCCCGCTTATAATAGGAATGTTTTTATTGATGCATCGTGAGATTAACCTGTGAAGAGCTGGGAAATGTGTGGCAATGGCAAATGAACTGCATCTCCCAGAATCCACTGCTTCTCTCGATCAACTCATGGTCTTAATGGGTCCTAATGTTTACCAGCTTGTGTGATTGTAAACTTTGGTCAGTAAACAGTGCCTGCGTGCTGCCCACAGCTGTAAACACACAATCACACACTTTTTTTTCATTTTGATTTCTCTTTTTTCCCCTCATCTTCTCATGCATTTGAATCGACTTGACGGCTCGCGCCCCAACGTCACCATTGTCACATGTCCCGGTCTTGTCACCGCTCACCCACACACCTTTAACCCCCGACGCCGTGTCCGACGTCTTTCTGAACTGACGTCGAGTTTCACTCGAGTCTCGCCACACCCGTGGTCGAAGTGCACAGAGAGAAGCGTTTGGCACGGCACTCACTCGATCGATCGGTTCCTTCAAATCGAAAGGATCGAAAGGATCGCAATGAATCCACAAGTACTTTGATTCAAGGTTGACATTTTTGCAGGAGTTTCTTCTTTTTTGCTTGTTTGAACTTGGGGTGGGGGGTGCAGGGGCAGGGGGTTGCTTCTAACAAGCACATGAGTTTGTGGTCACGACAGTGACTTCTCCCTTTGTGCAATGGGTTAGTGTGCTACATCACCGGAAACAAAGTACGTACAAGGCATCCTCACATAGATGTTCCCTATTGGGAGTCATGAATAATGCAAAATGTGAAAGCAAAGTGCTTTTTTAATCCGACGACGCGTCCTTAAGGAACCACTTTGCATTTCCCCCCCGACAACTTACAGCAGCAGCCACAGTACCCTTAAGACGGCCAAGTATTTATATCAATTGTATCATTTGTTTTGTACATCGAAAGTCCAACTCTTCTCTGTCATGTTGAATTTCTTGATTGGGAGGCCGGTCGGCATGCTTGTGGATGGGCGTCTCGGCCACTCAATCGAAAATAAAGTATTGGTCGTTTATGTCGTAACTCCTGGTTTGATTGTCATGGCGAAGGTCACATGACCCACACTCCACACGTCCACCCGGATACTTTAAGGAACAACAATGAGTGAAGCACAGATGTTCAGCTGTAACGAAGCCAGATGGCTGATCCTAGGTCTGATCCGAGTTCAGGAAGTGGGTCAGACGGCTCGCGTGGGGGCCTATAAGGGAGATGACAGTAACTGATGACAAGGCAGACAGACAGGCAAGCAGACAGACAGGCAGCAGGCAGACAGACAGGCCTTCTCTCCACATCAGTGTAGCTTCACTGGGGCGGCTTCGACCGTCACGTCCCCAATAAACAATCCTCCCTTTTGTGGAGCGTAAGCGAAGCGAACGCCGGGCGACCAGCTCGTCCGACAGACGAGCTTCGGGAGTCGCACCTGGAGACGTGACGCGTCTGTAATCTGGACCCCAGTGTCCCTTTTTTGAGAGGTTTCCAATTTCAAGACATGACTCACATGACATGCAGCCCAGCCCAGTTGTCACATGCATGTAGCAGTAACCCTGTAGTGTAATTTATTGCTGCAACAGTATGCTCCTGGTTGTGTGTAGGCATGTTACAGGAAGTGTGTTTCACAGCATCCCTCACTCGGAGTTGTAAAGAGAAAACATTCTGTTGTCATATGATACCTCCCCAAAACCCACATCCCTTACATATTTTGACTGTTCGGAGCGGGTCGAGAGGTCCTCACATCTGGATCTACTCAGGACCCCACATTCTCCTCTCCCCTTCGCAGCCCTCTGAAAGATATCGCCCTGGGCAAGCCCTCCGCGGCCCCCCCGAGCCCTCACCTCCAGCTCCCTGACCCCCCTCCACACCCCCAGACCCCTAAGTCTTGACCCACCTCCCCATGGAGCAGGCCCCGCACGCCGGGCCCCCAGGCCGGGCCCCCGCGCTCAGCCCTGTGATCCGGGGCGTGCCCGACCAGGGCCCAGGAGGACCGGGGGCACGAGTCCAAGGTCGTGCTCCTCCGTTGTCGCTGAGTAATCGAGTTTCGCTTCGCGCCGTCGAGTTGTTTCAGGTCACGATAGCGGTGAGAAACATCTCGTGCAAACGTCTGAAGAACGATTGCCACGTGGCACGCTCTTCATAATACACAATATCATAGTCAGATGTTATTTTGAGAGTTTGGGTCGTTTGGCCTGTGTAGTTGGGGAAAAAACGAGAGAGGAAAAAAAACGATTTAAAGCAAGTCTTCTAAACCTTGCTGGGTTGCAAGTGTACCACTAGATGTCAGCGTCGAGACGTGAATGGCCCCCGTCGATGTGACATTCCACTCCTCGCTGGCTGCGGAGAGAATGTAGGCCATGCTATCTAAGCGTTGTATAATACCCTATCCATCTGGGCGGCTAGCGCTGTTTGGTTGACGTGTTCACCCCGCCATGGCGAACGATAGAGGAAAACACTAGAAACCCTCTGAGACACTCTTTTTTTCATACCAGAGGTGTCTTAGGAGCCCACATTCAAACAGTCCGTGTACGAGCACAGTAGGATTTGTGCCTCGTCATAAAGGCCTGAGATTCAACCTTAAAAGAATGCGTTCAATTTTCTCGTCAGCGGGGAGGAACAGGTGGCTGTGGTTTTGTATTTTGGTTGGTGCAGCCCGTTGATGTCAGTGCCAATGGCAGTTGGGGAATAGTATTTGGCGCCCGGCTCCTTTTAAGGACGGCAGGCGGTGGAATATTCCCACAACAGATTGCATAGTGAAAGCCATCCACATTCAGAATGGGTTTCAAAAACTGTTTTTTTTCGATGGGATTCTGATTTGGAGATCTCGTCTGTCCCCTGTCCTCTGCTCCACCAGACATTCCCTCAGACGCCAGAGTTACAAACCTCCTTCGACCACATATCTCCCCTTCTGTGCGAGGCGAAGATATGACCTGTCCTTGACTGATTCTGTTATTCACTGTTCGGATGACACATTTACCGAGTCACATGGGACTCGGGAGAAGTGTCCGTCTGTGTGTGTCTGTGTGTGTGTACAGTGTGTGTGTGTGTGAGTTGCTTTTGCCGTCGTGGAAGGTCACGCTCGCTGTCCCTCTTCAAACTGGCACAGTTCATCTGTTGTGAAAGGTCCATCATGCTCCTTCGTCTGGCCTGATTGTATGGGAGAGGTGATTAAGAGTTACAAGTTTGCCCCTGGCAGAAGGATAAATGCTTGCCAGATACCTTGGTAAGACGCTCGCAAGTATCCCTCCAACCGCCTCACAGAGTAGTCAAGAGGGTGCCCTAAAAACAAAGAAGAAGAATAGGGCTATTTCGTTTTCACAATAAAGGCCTGGGAAACAAAATCCTTTCGGGTCGTCCGGAATAAACAGATGTCGCGTCGGCGAGAAGCGTTTCCAAAAACGATGTGCGAAATCAGTCAAATGAGAGTGTGCCTCGGCCCCGCGGGAGCTCGGAGCACCGCGAGCAAATGCAGCCATTGGTATTCAGATGCGCGTGGACTTGTGCATCTCTCTAAGCCGCCGACAGCACATGAATATTCACTCGGCGACTGTTAACTCGAGCACTGAGTGTGATTTCCTGCTGCTTCTGCACTTCATTAAGCTAATTGTCGGCCTGGCGTCGCATGGACCCTCGGTCAATTTGGAACTCGATGAACTAGCTCCCGGCGTCAGCCAACCAGGGTCCTCGGAGGGGCTGTCAGACGTTCTGATGGGGTTGTCAGACGTTCTGATGGGGTTGTCAGACGTTCTGATGGGGTTGTCAGACCTTCTGATGGGAGGGTTTTGACTGGGTGATGGTTTGGCAGACCTCGCCTTGTGATTCGCAAATGTGAAGACGGACTAGCGCGGTGGATCATTTCATGTTTCGTGTGTGTGTGTGTGTGTGGAAGCTAGCCGAGCTCTCCCTACCGGACACACACTTCCACACACATGCGTCGTCGCAGAGTGCATGCATTTATTCATGATGCCGCCGCGTGCTGTATTCAACGAGGAATGCATGCGGCGAGAACATGAATAGCTGGACTTGTTACAGTCTCATGATGAGCGGAAAATCATTCGGAAGGCCGCATGCGCCTCGCAAACTTCATCAGGGCCGCGTTTTTGCAAACCTAATGCGGGCGCGAGGCCAGGACTGCGGCACTCTGCTCGGTAACGAGGTCATCCACCCCACGCTCAATGACTTACGATCCGTCGGACGGGCGGAGAACTGCCGGTTGAACGTTCAACATTCGGACATTCATATCATTCAATTGTCCACCCGGTTGATTTGTAGTTCGTTTAACGTAGCCTAGCTGTTCTGGACTAGCTGACTCAGCTGTTCTGGACTCGGCCAAACAGTGAACCCATTCAGGGCCCGTCTTTATTACATTTCTTTACATTAGTGAGAATTAGTTGTACATTAGGATACAGTAATACAAGTATTGCATCCTTAAAAGGTGTGACTAATGATTGTAATCTGGATGTGGGTTTACTGCATGTGGGACTGTTACTTGACAGCAGAGGGTAGAATGCATTTTATGGATACTGGATCAGTTCCAATTGGTCAAAACACTGTCCAATGATATCTTTCAGAACCAGATTGATTTGAGTTTTAGGCCATAGTTCTTTTGTTTTAGGAATCATGCTACTTGGTTTTAGGGACTTTTGTTCAATTTAGCAACATGAAAATAGGCTTGAAGTACCGGTACTCGAGTATGTTTCACATCCTTCCTCCCATGGATTGTAGATTATACAATGGGATTAGCTAAACCTGTTCACATCACAATGAACATCAAGTGTTCTGCTAATCAAGGGATAGTTGATCAGAAATGAGCAGAAATATAGTTGATCATTCATCTGAATAAATAGCTCGTCTTTTTGCAGTAACGTTAATTACATGCATACATGTTTGTTAGCTTCAGTTACTTCACTTTTAATCTGGGTGTGTTAAAGTGTTCATTATAGCATGTAATGTAGATGGGTGTGAGCATGATATCATTCACACATCCGGTTCTTTTCAATGAGATGGCTGGAGGGGAGCGGTGGATAATTTGAGCAAATGAATAGCTTGTCTTTCATAATTCACTACATAGCTCCAGTACACAAGTGCAGGGATTTACTCCTAATCCACATACATACATATCTTCATGTGTGATTCATTTGACTCCAATCCAACCGTGTGGATTCGGACTCTCTCGATGTCATCGCCATCCAAACATCTCTCGTCACCGCGGAGCGGACGCGTCCCCATTCCGACCGACCGCCAACACACGTTCTGGCCTCCGCCATACTCCCCGTCGATCCGCTTCCTCTACGCCGTGTTCAGCGAAGCGGGGATAAGGTAATGATTATTTCAAGAGTCATCGCCGGTTAAAGCGGCGGAAGCCCCTCCAGGCCCCTCCCCCTTTCGCTTCCCTCCAGCAACCTGGAAGTAATGCGCAGTGTGTTGACGTCTGGGGGAGGTAGTATAGGGCGGGGTGCAGCCGCGTGGATAACCCGTCCTGACAGGAGCCTTGGCTAAACCCATGCCTCTACAGTACATTATTTAATGAGCGGCCGTTCAACACACGTGGTTGCCAACCGTGGCTGGCCCTCCACACACACACACACACACACACACACACAGATATACACATACACTTACGAGCCAAGCTCACCCCATCGCTCGGTGTTGGATAGGGCCTCTCTTTCCCTTTAACCCCTTCTCTGGCTGTGTGGCCACTCGTGCCCCCGTACCAGATGGGTGAATGAATGACTGGTCGGATGTGCAACAGGGTGTTCTTAAGTCGCCCCCTTTTATTCCCGACATACATCTGCTTGTCTGTCCTCTTGCTGGTTGGCTGACTCGATGCCTGCCGCCGAACGTCAATGAAAGACGGTATGTTCCCACACAAGGCCGGGTGGCCACACCGGAATTATTCGCACACACACGCACACACACACACGTACACCCGCAGAAACGAGAGGGGTGAAAGCAGAACCATAGTTCAACTCCAGAACAAGACAGACAAGGGGGAAGGGAGGGGGGGGTGGGGCGATCCTTTTATAATCAGCCAGAAAGATTGAAAACGAACACATACACGTATTGACGCAAACACGCTGGGAGAAATCCATCCGCCTTGCTTGTGCAGCTGGCAGAGTTGTTGCGAGGTGCTCATGCAGAAGCCAGGTCACTAGCCCTTGTGCACTGTACTGTTGTGCTGATGCGGGCGTCATCGGGACATAACATCTCTTCACAAGTCCTGCTAAACAGATGTCCTCAACTCGGCCTAATTATAGAAACAATCCATGATTACTTTAACTATAAATCATTCATTTCGACATCAGAAAGGCCAGACATTTGGCGATATCTGAAAATAATACTGATAAACGAGTTCTCCGAACAAATGAAATGTATACCGTCCCTTAAGCGGTATTCAGTACTCACACACACACACATGTACTGACACACACGCGTATCCGTCTATCAACTGATTTGTTTGATTTCGTTCCTGAAAGAGCAAAGATTGTAGCTTCGGCACGGCGGCTCGAAAGGCACGGCGACACAAAACAACCCTTGACAAGAAGAACATCGGAGAGATCTACAACTATCTTTTCCAAAGGCCCCTGGGGCCACTCGACGTCGCTCCTCGCCCAGCTTCTGCGCTGTATATGTGACTGGAACCTTTCTTTCCTTACTCACCATTCCCCTCTTCCCTGCAGTTATCTGTGCCGCGTCGCTGCCAGACTGAGCCTCTGTGTTTTCAGCCATGCATACACAACGCACCGTTTAGGACCTAATTGGATCGTTGTGCTTTGACTGCTGTGAGAGTTACAGGAGCGTAGTGACACTCATGCACACTCGGAGAAGTGTACCGTACGCAAACCCGCGCCGGAGCGAAATAGGGCCGGATCGCATAAAGAAATGGCTTCATACTCAAAATAGCGCTCGTCACACCTCAAATGTTAAACACCGTGGAATTTTTTTTGGGGGGGGGATCCGGGAAGGTGAAACAACCGCCGTACTCTCTCACACACACACACACACACACATACAGTAGACACATCGTGTGGCGTGTGTGACTCGCTAGGACGTAGATAGACGCGCCCACAGACTAATGCTTTTTCCCTCCTAAACTCGACCGCTGTCCTCGCCAGCGTGAGGCCTCCCGCCGACCACGCCCCGAGCTCCTGCTGCCTCGTTTGCACCGGGCCCCGGCCTCTGCCTCTCGTGTTCTCTGCCTCAACCTCTGCCTCAGGCCTAATGGGTGACACCGGCGTTACCGCCCCGAGAGTCATGTTACTCCCGTGTGTCACATGAACCGGACCTCCCCCGTCGCACGCACCACACGTGGAGTTTCTCGAACGAGGTGACGCGAACGACACTGGCTCTCGCCCGTACTCGTGTACATACAGAATATGCACATACCAGATAGAAAGAAGAAAGAAAGAAAGAAAGAAAAAACGTCTGTGTATTCTAGCGGTGTCTCTTGGGCTTGGTGTGACATTTGCGCCCCACTCTAGTATTTATAGTATACAAAGTACAGAAAGGCCATTATTTCTTTCCATCCTTTATATGCAGTGTGTGTTTTTGTGCTTGATAGGAGCTGACAATAGAGATGATCTTCCCTTGAAGTTGAATTAGGCACTTTCCTGTTGTCTTGACTGGGCCAAGAAGCTATCTGCACACATAACATAATTTTCCTTTGTGTCGGTTGAATTGTGCGCTGTGCGAGCTGTCGTGGCGGTAGCAGTGGCTTCTAGCCATCATTTCCTCCTTCTCAGAGCTGTCGTTAGCGAGTGAATATAGATCAGGAGCCGAGTGCTGCCATAGCGGCTCCAGGCGTTAATCTCTTTGCCCACGACCCTGACACCTGTTTCTGTGACCGTCGGATCCGCCAGATCATCGCAGCCAGGAAATAAGCTGCCCGGCCCTGCACTTCACAAAGCGGCGCTAGTGGTACGTTAGCTTCCGCACAGTAGGTTTTTCGTAATGAGCTCTGTCACTTAGCCTCTCCCCGCTCGCCTCACCTTTGTTGATATTTGGCAGAGAGTCTCGTATTAGCGGCGACTGTCTGTCTAACAGTAGGGCAGAGGATCAGCGTAAATGAGATCAAATTGTTGATTTTAACTCAGCCTAGTAGCAGCTGTGTCCAACAGAGAGATAGCAAGAGAACACTGCTCACAATGCATTCTAATACACTGATTAAAAGCCCTCTCTTCTTAATAGCCCCTAATACCCCTGTCAAATTGCTTCGACAAATAAACACGCATCTTATTACTGGGCCAATTACCTAGGTAATAAAAGTCTGTTTTTTGGAGGACTTCTCAATGTCACCAACCTTACATGTGGGTGGGCAGAATACTTCTGGATTGGTGGCACTGTCCGGTTTTCCAGGCGTGGATCTCTTTCCAAAATAAAAGTTTCTTTCAGAAGCTTTTGCAAGCTTTCTCTTTGTAGTTTGCTGTAGTGAATAGCGACTACACTACTGGGGCTTTCTCCCTCCCCCCCTCCCCACAGATTTCTTAGTAAACATGAACAAACAATCCCATCGCAGACTTCTCACTCTGGCCTTGGGGCCCTACACCCTTACTCATACGCATGCACACACACACACACACACACACACACACACACACACACACAAAGAAATACACACACACACACACAAAGAAAGACACTCACACACACACACACACACACACACAAAGAAAGACACTCATACACACACACACGCACAGAAACTAAGAAAGACACTCATGCACACTGGCACTAACTCACACACCCTATCTCTTCAGGGCAAGGTAACTGACTCTTACCCATCTGCATGATAATGAAAACCATGTCATGATTAGTCATCTGCTTACTAGACTAGGCTGGTTTGTTTAGCGTCAACCCAATTTCCTCCATCCAACCACGACGACACGTCATTTTACCAAATGTTTAAAAAAATCTGTATAGATAAATATTTACTGGTTTATAATCTGGGCCAATAGATCTAGGCCAAGAGTGCAGTGTGTGCAGCCTTGCCAGATGTCTTATTTTTTTCTCATTTTTTTGCTTGTCTTCAAAATCTTTTTATCTGTGTGGATGTGCCTGGCCTCAAAAATGTTGGTTGCATCTAAGTCAGATGCCTTTGGCATTACGGTGTCATCCCTAATTTGGAGGGGAAATAACTATGATATCATATGTAGTTTTAGACAAGATGCTATTAGGACTACGGCCAACCAACCTTTGACATGCCGAGGAAGGAGAGACATTGATTTGAGAATTGTAAATAAGGAGATGGGTTTAGGGGGGGGGGCTAGGATTGAAGAAAGGAAGGTCGAGGGGTGAAATTTACATTGATTCAGTGGGATTTGTAAAGCTATTCGTCAGATAAAGATTTGATCGTTTTCACACTGTAGTTCAGTGCTCCCGATCTCTGTGTAAATTGAAGTATAAAGTGTCACATCACACAACGTATGTACCCAGTTTATATCTCGCGGAGCTGGAATTGCACTGTAGGCCCATTCACGGTTCATATCGTTTGGATCCAAAAGATTCAGGCTGATTGATCCGATCGAGAAGAAAGAGACGCGTGGTGAAGTGTGCAGTTCCCATGGAGTCTGCCGTCGTATCGTCCAGTAGCCCTCTTAGGTTGCAAACACGCTCTGTCGAGTATTGACCTTGTACCCACGGCAACACCTGGGCCCACTTTTACCGGAAGAGTCCTGTTGTGTCTTGTTCATACGAAATCTTTCCGAATCCCCCACCACAAGGCTGTGCCGCGTGCAATTCCAATGAAATGGACATAGGATTTCTCAGCTCACCAGACTTTAAATACACCCAACCTCATATGTTGTCACGTCTGTCACTCAGAGGTTTCTATCAGCAAGGGAAACCAATGGTTACGCATGTCCAAAAACGAGCCCGCCCCTCCCTGACACACCGTACGATGTCCGCAACATGTGGGTTCTACAGTACGTACGATTGACATTCTGTAGAACCTTCCACAAGGAGTCTGTTGTTCACTTTACAAATATGTCTCTGTTGGCACTTGTACCTCCATTCCCAGACTGTGATTACAGTAAACCAATCTAGGAGCGGCGTGCTCTGACCAACGCTTTTACAGGACGTGCTTTTCCGAACCAGCCCCATGAGGACGATATCTCGCTCGAGCCAGACCTCCTTCCCTGAGTTCAGTGTGAGAGCAGGCCTATTTCCGTGCACCGTGTACCCGTTTGAGATGAACCCAATGTTTAGGCCTTCGGGGACCCACGCTAAGTGCCTTCGTTCTGTACGCCAAAGTATTGATTTCATCCCGTACGCAAAGACAGATTTCCAGGTCTTTCCTCTCACGCAGACGGAACCTTCTCAGCCATCACTGTCACTTTTAATGTGGTGGTGGCTGCCTTTTAAGGGCAGGTGGAAAAGCATTTCAGAGAATGACCGATACAAAGACAAGACGACTCGTGTCAGGAATGTTTTTAATGCATCGGGGGGGACAGGAGGTGAGGTGAGCTTCTACCCCAGACATGGAGCCACTGGTCTGTCTTGAGATTTCCTTCAACCCTTCCAGTCCTGCTTCGGCACTAACCAGATTTGCCCGCAGTCTCTCCCGAAAGAGTTCCGCGATGTGTGTGTGTGTGTCTTTGCAGAGTTAAACGTGTACAACTGGTTTGGTTCGAGACGTTTGCCCTCCCTCTCTTTACACGAAAAACAATTGACCTCTGACCCCGGGGAGTTTGAAAGCAGGATCTGGTGAGTGCGTGACAAGCGTCAAGCTCCTGTTGAACAGCCTTTTTCGCCTCTCTGGCTGTCAGGGGATTTCGTCCGGTTGTATTATCAGGCTAGTTTGTTGCACCAATGGCTGAACTAAGCCTGATTGGCAGCAGTGGTATCAAAACAGAATGAGACCTTGTTGTGGTTAAACAACCGGAAACCCTCATTCACAGCAAAGGAGGTTACCATCTCTATAGAAATAAGTCTTGATAGAGTTGTTGGTTCATATTACACATTCTTCAAGCAACTCGTGCATTCCCTCAACTGTTTCTGTGCTATTATCTTAAAGACAATCAAGTGTCGGGTTACTTTTGAACACACAAACCTAATTTACCAGCTTCTACTAAAACAAATACTAGAAAATACATTGCAACTTGAGGTAAATACGAAACCATACTTTTTTTCCTAACAGTGAATTGAAATAGCATAGGCATAAACTAATCACTGAACAATTACAGTAAATGTCGGAACTTTCTGGGTGTCACTGGCTGCAACCAATCTCTCTCTTTACCGCCAACACATCCACTTAATTACTGCCATCATCAAACGTTACAGATATTACTGCCATATTTCCTGAACCCTACTGGGCATATCTCACTCTCTCTCTCTCTTTCTGTTGGTGTATGTCTCTCTACCTCGCACCCTCCTCTCTGCAAGTACCACTTGGCATCTCTACAGTGCTTCGTGCCTGGCTAGAAGGAGGTGTTTTAACACCAGACTGGAAGAATCCTAGATACATTTACCAGAAAAAAACGGTGAATTGTGCAACAGCGTACAATGCAAAGCAAGTGATTATACAGGGAGACATTTGTTTTTATTTGTTATTTTGTTATTTGTTTGGTTGAAGATGAGTTTTGAGTTAAAGGGAGGTGCAGCACTGCTAAAAGTTTTGATCTGATTGTATTTATTAGGCCAACCACTTCCTATATCAGAAACACGTTCCACAATACAGTATGGTCAACACATACAGCTGTGAAATGAACATCACATTAAATTCCTTTATTTCCTCAAAGGTGTGTGGTCTTTCCATCATTTAGGTTTGCTGTGAAATGACGACGTTTAAATTACAATAATTAAATATTTTATATTGTATGTTTTGTTTAGTGACATTGTATGGTTGAATTATTTTACAATATAGTACTATATTTTTTAAAGGTTAATTTTATTGCACAAGTAATAATAAACCCCCCCCACTATATTTCCATAATTATCTGTTTCAAGATGTTTTTTTTCAGTGGAATTGTCAAACCACATATTATAACTACTTTAAATTAAAAGTACGGTATGTAAAAAGATAAAAGTACATCAAAAATGTATTATTGACCATATTTGAACCATTTATATTGTGTTTTTTGGGAGGAATAGCTATTTTATGCTATGTAATGCTATCTTAAACTGTTCATAGAGTGCAAATTGCTGAGCCACGCTGTCAAACACACACACGCACACACACAATCTGTGACATTTGGACAGGGCAAAATATAAATACATGACTTGAGGGTAATCTACTGGCAGCTTGTAACCAGGACAGTAATATGATCAGGGTAATAAAATTGACTTCAATGCAAAGCAAAAGCCTGGTAAGAAGCCTAGTTAGTTTGAATCTGTAAAAATGTATTCACAGATTTGAAAAGTTTTCTTCCAATTTCATTGTACTGTTAAACAAACGTCATTGACTATTAATGTCTGGCGTCCAAACAAGCCTTATAAATACTTCCTCAATATGAGTGTCTAAAAAAAAACCCAACTTCATACATTTATCCAAATAGAAAAATATAATTTGATCACAAAAAGGTGGGGAGAGCAGCTTATGAACTGAAGTGCAATAAATCATTCAGTATAAATAGCAGCTCTTGAATCTTCACTCTGTTGCGCTATAAGCGGGCGACCTGATCATTTGGGTCAGTGGAGTTCCTGGGATGCTTTGGGAGGGAACACCCTCCCTCCTCAGTAGCTGCTGCTATTAAAGGGGGAAAAAAATCGCCATCCTATTCACGAGGGCTATACGTCTAGATACGCCTACCCGTGTCCACATTCTCCCTCACGGATCCGAGTCAACTTAATAGTGAAATCAAAGGTCCCACCACGTCGCTTTCGTCCCTGTTCATGTTAGTTCAGGTCACCGCTCCATGCTGCTGGTCCCTGACAGACAGGACCAAGTGAGCAATCATTAGGCCATACGACCTCTCTGGAGCGGAGCCGTCCATTCCAGCGATGCCTCGACATACGGACAGTGAAGGACTTTGACTTCGTCATATGATGTCATTATTGCCTGATGTGCCGAGTGCATGGGTTGGATTAGGTGGCAACGGTGGGGGTGGGTTTCGCGAGAGCCAAGGAAGTTGGGGATTTGTGTATTAATACAGTAAGAGTCCATACAGAAATGTTTTAATGCACACCAAATTGTTCGTCAACCAAATAACAATGGTGAAAGGTAAACAATCTTACAGAGAACGCTGATTATTGACACGGTGTTGCTGCCATAGCATTATATCAGATATCTAGCATTATATTCCTTGAAACCATAATTACACAAAGGTAAACTGGAGGATCCACAGTGATTTGCACAGACAATGTGTTCTCTGGCTGAGAACAGTGTGGTGTTCCCCGTTGCCCATGGGAGACTTAGGCATGTTCCTGCCTCCATCTAGCTGGGCTGTGCACTAATGAATCATCCACATGTTCAGGACACACACTGGCCCTCCTAATCGGCTGGTTTGCATGGAGCCCCTTGCCTTGCCTGCCACCTCAACTCTCCCCCCTCCCATATCTTCTTTCTCTACTCTCTTAGTCTGATACCAACCGTGTCTCACAAGTCTCACAACATCACTCAATTGTAAATAAATCTACACACAATCAAGGGAAAGAGTGGATGACTATAACTAAGAATGCACCGAAGGCTAGGCCTACACATGAGGCTATAACAAATATATCATCAAGTGAGTATAGCCTACCCTAGCGAATGATTAAAACTAGGCCTGTTTAGAATAAAGTTACACTTTAACAGAATACACCAACACAGCCATTGATATTTCTTAGGCGTTAGTATAATACATGTGATTGGAATATCATCTTGACAACTCATTATGGCAGTTTATAATGTTAGTTTTGTTGCAAAATGCGTAAATTTAAATCAGTTCTATCTGCCATTCGTTCCCAGACTCTCTCTGCGCATGTCCGACTTCAGGACTGACAGCTGAGGTAGTTTCACAGGCAGACCATAATCTCGGAATTATTTTTCTGTTCGGTTAAACACAGTGTTGTCGAACAAGCCGTCGACGTCGACTCGTTTAGCTATTCCTTGCAGATGAGCTGTTTTTGAGCAGCAATACGCAGTGGAGGGAAACGGAGTCGCGGATCCAGCTGTCTTCAGATCTTGTTTATTTACAGAGCGGCTGTCAACGTGCCCTTCGCCCCGCACTATCTACAGTACCGTCCTGCGCCATTGAACGTTTTGCTTGTCAGTTACTTTGACCGATGCGTTTTTGACTTAAAACTTTAAGTCATCGCTGCATGCGATATTGTTTAGTGTTTTGACGCACACGATCATAGAGTAGTGCAGTTAGTTGCTCACGAGGATTGACTTTTTCAAGCCATTTAAGGTGAGAACGGTCTTCGAAGTTACTTTTGCGTTGAAGTTCTATGCACGCACTTGATCGATCTCGTCCTCGGCTTTCGGTGGCTCCGACGCTTGCTCGGCGTTGTGTTGACTGCTGCTTAGCACAACCTTCTTGGGCCAAGGAGCTAGATGTTTCGCTACTAGCTATTTAGCTTTCCAACGTAGTGTCGGAAGTTGCCTTTTATGTACATACACATCGTCTTTAACTATTAAGTTGGTTGACTGTGTTGCATTTAGTCTACTTTTAGTTAAGTGAGGTTTTAGATAGTCTAGCGTTCTTTTGCTAACGACGTTAGAGCTAGCTACGTGAGCAAGTTTTGCACAACTTGCATCAGCACGTCAGTGTCTTGCTATATATAAAACACTTTCATAGTGACCTACTTGTCATTTTTTCTAACGTGTTAACGGTGTCATTTAAAACTTTGTTCAGAGAGACACGTCGAAGAGCAAGGTTGTGTTTTCAGTGTTTCCGACTGTAGTTTTCTTCTAGAGGGGCGTTTACTGCTGTCAAGCTAGTAGTTAGCCGCCCTCCTATCCAGCTATGCCATGCCCATGGTTTTAAACTGCACTGTAGTTGGCTAGCTTGGTCATTATGTAACATTAATGATCTACGATTCCATAGACCAAAAACAGAAACTTGTATCTTTCTGCTTGTGGATTTGTTGCGTGCAATTAGGATATACTACATTGCGAACAGTTTTTTTTACGCGGTCGGCGTTACATTACGCGGTCGGCGTTAAAACTTAAATATATTCTGACAGGGGGATTGGAAAATCGGTATACGTCTTGACAGATAGGTCTATTTGCTGGCAGAAGAAAAAGTAAGGCCACACACAAAATTCCATCCAACTTTCAGACGAACGGGAGATGACCTCGCGTACTTGGAACCCACGCTTTTAAATCAGGTACGTGTCATCTGTTTTTAGAATAGATGTTGGTTTTTGAAACGTATGACTTTCACACGAACTGTCACACGACTATTGACTACTAGAGTATACAAGTGCTGTTATAAACTCAAACTTTAGGCATGTTTCAGCCGGTATTTTCCCGAGCTAGACTGTTGTGTGCTGTAAACGTGTAATCTGATCATTGTGTGTATTGTGTAATGTGTTATTATTTTTACATGATCATTTATTTATCTAATCTATTTTAACCTAAGTTTAGTTTTTGTAGTGCAGTTCCCCGTCACAGCCAACAGGTTGCACTACTGCGGCTGTTCTATCGTTTCTACTGTAGATTACAGTAGCCTAGTATAGCCGTGCACATTTGGTATATTGTATGTAGTTGTACCGAGTCACCGGCGTCGATATTCTGTTGTCGATGGCTCCATTTTGTATTCTACATTTTGCGCAATTTAGATATTTTTCTCCCCGATGTAAAACCTCAGGTTCTGTCTACGAAAGTAAAATGGACATACACTGCTTTTAGGTAGGCTGTCGATCTTTCTGTTGCTATTGACACATATAGTGCTTGGATTCTAAACTGTCTTGCATGATTTTTTAGAGGTTATCTTTCTATGGATACTTTAACATGGACAATGTTGCACCAGGCATACAAATGGTACAGGAACTATAGCATATTTGACGTTAGAAATGGCATAAGATGTCTTTATAAGCCTTTTATGACCACCATGTATCAATGAAGGAAAACTGAAACTCTGTCTAACCAACTGCTAGCTACAGGCAGGAGCAGCATCAATTCTGCAATTGTGATCAATGTTATTTTGCTGCTTAGTTTCTGTTCGTCCGTTAAGTTTGGTAGCACGGAAAGGGGTTCTGCCTGAAATACAGGCTGAGTGTGTTTGAGTTCTGACATGCTTCCACGGAATAGTTAAGAAGCCCTCAGGGTGACTGACCATGACAGTAGAAACTTGATCACAACTTCAATGAAGACTGAGTGCTTATATATATATATTGCATGTTTCATAGCCTATTTGTTTATCCGCGCGCAAGTCTCACGTATCTGTAGTTGGTCATGCATTGCCAAATACTGATGACAGGAAATGTTTTTGTTATTTTGACAGAACCTGCCATGCTGAGTGTGTCTTGGTGCTGACATGCTTCAGTAAAGTTAAGAAACCCCCAGGGTGATGCTTATGTGAATCAACACTGGGATTTTCCCATTTCTGCAATATGTCTCGTGGATCTTAAATCGGGAACAGGAAAATTACCCCGGACTAGACTAAACGTTAAAGCCCTATTCAGTTCAGTCTTTTCTTTGACTCCCTTCTGGTTCCGTCTGTGTCGTGTCATGTAATGGGCCCAGTCTCGGGTCCTTGACCTGGGCGTGTACCTTGACTGAACCTCCTCTCTCTCTGTGTTCCCCGACAGAATATAGAAATGGATCAGGGTGGACCGAAACGGAGAAACACCCACGACGACAGCTTGGCGTTCGAGGAGAGGCCCGGCGAGGAGAGGGAAGTGGCGGGGGCCGCCCCCATGCCCGCCACCTCGGCCTCGGCCGCGCACCTGCCGGGCTCCAGGGCCCAGAGCCAGGGCCCCGGCCGGGGGGAGGCCCTGAACGGAGTGGAGGGAAGCAAAACCCAGAGGGACGTCTCGTCTCTAGGGACGGCTGCTATGGGAATGCAGCAACCGCAGAAACAGCAGCAGCAGCAGCAGCTGCAGGACTTGGGTCCGTATTCAGAGGAGTTTACCCTCCTGGAGGAGAGCATCGCCAGTTTGAACCGGTCGCCCGGCACCTTGGGGAACTCGAGGATGGGATTTCACCAACTCGACCCATTCCACATCAAAACCGAAGACTTCTCCTCGATGGACAAGGACCGGCTGGACGCCGGCTCGTCTTTCGGGGGCCAGAAGGACTTCCTCACCGCGGACAACACGGTGGACATCCTGCGGGACCTCGACTTTCCCGGTTCTCTCCTGAACGAGTTCTACGGGGACGACGAGGCCGCGTTCCTCTCCACCCTGTCGGTGGACGACTCCCTGCTGGACGCCAAGCCCCTGGGCGGCGTGGGCTCCAGGGGGAGCTGCGGCAAGGGGGACGGGGCCGACCCGCGGCGAGGCCAGGCCGTCCTCCCCATGCCCGTCATCAAGACGGAGAAAGACGCGGACGACTCCCTCCTCCAGCTGTGCACGCCGGGCGTGATCAAGCAGGAGACCCAGGACAACCGGAGCTACTGCCAGATCTCCGGCATGGACCTGGCCGGGCCCTCGGGGGGCCTGGGCCCCCTGGGGGGCGGCTCCCTGGGGGGGCCCGGCTACGGTTACGGGGCCAACCAGGCCTCGGCCGCTCTGGGCTTGCAGCAGCCCGACCAGAAGCCTCTCTTTGGCCTGTACCCCCCTCTGTCGTCCGTGGGCAACGGCTGGAGTCGAGGCAATGGATATGGGGAGAGCATGGGGATGCACAGGGAGGCCGAGGGGGCGTCGGCCTCAGCCGTGTTCCCCGTCAGCTACGGCAGGTAGGCTGTGTTTGGTTCACCTGCTCCATGAATCCAATTGGGAGGTCCTCGCTGTATTTGTTCCCCTGCTACCAGGGATCCTTTCAGAAAGTTTGCCCAACCCGCCCCCACTCCCCTCCCCCCCGGGTCATTCGATCCTCATGCTGACACCAGTTGGCCCCGTTGTTTTTGTGGATGTTCAAGTCGGGCAAGCTGTGGGCTGGGCCCCGTGCGGACCGGCCACGAGTACACGTTTGGATTCGGTGTGCCGTCTCGCTCTCTCTTCAGATCTCTCTCAGCTTTAACACATGGGCCTCTCTCCGAGCTCCACAACTCCAGTCATTCCGGAGGGATAGAGGGAGAGAGGGAGAGAGGGAGGGAGAGAGAGAGGGGGAGAGGGAGAGAGAGGGAGGGAGGGAGGGAGGAGGGAGAGAGAGAGAGGAGGGAGAAACGTAGAGAGGAGACAGCGAGAGAGAGAGACACACACACAAGGCTGTTATGGTATAGTTAGTCTACAAGTTTGCTTCTTGTGGGAATGTTTGGAGAGCATGCTCCCATGATGCACTGCAGCTGCTACATTTTTCAGTTCAAAGAATTCAACCGTTGTCTTGATAACTGCATAATCTATAACGCCACAGATGATTGCTAATCTTCCACCCCAAAAATCTTTAGGGTCTATTTCAAAAGGCCTACCAGTATCTAAAACAGATGTCCGCCAATGGTAGCCTGTCCTAATTGTTCATTTCAGGATGGCGTTCAACTTTTAAACTTGTTACAATCTTGGATATTCCCATACACTTGTTACATGTGTAGGACAGTTCCTCGTGTGGGTTGGGTTCTGGGCCGTGCTGTTGCCTTGACGCTCCTTTCACGATCGGTACCTCGTTTTAGTGTCCTGATCCACAGGACGATCGTTTAGACCTAATTCAACGAGGCCCCGGGTCCGGATCCCAACCGTGGGCCCGGGGTAAGAACGTTAAACGACTTCACCCTCGGGGGGGGGGCCGAGCCGTTACCCCTCTCTCTACGTTTCGGTAAAGGACGCGTCGAGGTCCCCTCCGGGTGTCAGGGCCTCCGTTTGGCGGCGGCGAGGAAGGGAAACGCGTGAGCCGGTGGGAAAGGGGAAGCCTTCCAGGTGGAGTTATCAGGAATGTGTGAATCGGCAGGAATTCCCGTGGAATTTCTTCTTCGACGTTCCGTCAGTGGGTCTGATCGGGCAGGGCTTTTTTTTAACGTGACGGACACACGAGACTTCCGTAAATGGGCGCGCCGTCCGAGCGCAAACCCGCGCCAAAAACGGATGTCGAAGACGGCGATATTTGTTCTTTTTTTGTATTTGCTAGTTATACACGGACGAATGTCTTCGCCTCGGTAATATGATCCAAACCCAACAGGACGCGTAGCTCCTTGGTCTGAATGCTGTAGTGTGTGTGTGCTTGAATGTGTTCAGTTGTGTGAAATGCAAAGAACTGACTGTCCATGTGATGTGGAGTAAGTGTAAACACATTTCTCGTTGTTGCCTTCTTATACCTGGTCTGCTTACTGATTTAGTATAATAGTTATTAGTGGAAATTGTGGAGAAAAAGCCTCCTCCGTTTTGTGAAACTTTCTGGAAATGTCGCATCCCTTAGTAACCCTATAGACTGAGTGATCAGCTCCATAGGCAACAAGTAAGGAATCATTTATGACCCTCTTTTCGAAGTTAAACGCCTGCTTTCATGTGTGGGGTCATACTTTGCGTCCCCTCTTTGGATTTCATCAGCACTCTCATTTATTGCATGGCTGCCTTTCCCATAGAATACAATTAGAAGAGTAATAGGCTCTATTCCTTTCTGTGGATATACTTCATATGGGCTGTTCAAACTGTAACGAGGCAAACAGGCTTATTCAGAGGTGTGCCACAGTGGCCAATAAATGCACACCCTTTCAGCCAATCAGAATCGAGGATGCCATCTCGCCGTTTGTGTAATGCTTCGTGCATGTCTGAAATGACAGCGATTAGAGAACTAGCGATAGGTCGTACGGTCGTAAACATCGTCTCTAGACGGCAGTCTTTCTGCGTTGTGCTTGTGGGTGCGTTTCATTGGTAGGGTGGGTGTACGATTCTGTCCCCTCTGTCTCTGTCATGTGACGTCGGCGGTTCCGCCAGCCTTTAGAACACGCGGTCGTCCTCGGAGACCGCGCGCAAGGGATTTCGCAGCTCGGATGAATTGGAAATGCGTCGCGAACGGCGATTCGCGAAGCGGTTCTTTTTAAAGAGGAGGCCGGATTTAAGTTTAGTTTTTTCGACCTTAAGTGCGTTTGCCTGACAACGCGGACGCATTTTGAACGTAGCTACGTCGACACGCGCGTCAGACGCCCGACACGGGTCGAGACACATGCGTGTCGCGTAAGTTCGGACACTCGAACGCAACTCCTGGAGGCCCGTCCGCCTAATCGGTGTCGGATCTCAAAAAGTTTAGGAGGGAGATCGGGGCGGGGCTGTCGGCAGTCTCGTTGGCAGTCTAACATGTTGCTCTCTGGCCCTCCCGCTGGGATTCTTTCAAGTTTCCTCATGTGAATTCTTGGTTTCGTTTAAACTTGTTCTCCCAATCTCGGAATCAAGATATCGGAATTTCCTGCCCTGGCCTCAGTTCCCTGCGGTACAGCTCTGATATTGCCTCTCCCGGCAGGAGTTCAGGGGGGGGCAGAGGACTACTGTTCGTTTGTCTGCCTGTGGGGATTTTCTGTTATCTTACGGCTTATTTGTTTGCGCACAGTATCAGTCTCGGGTCTTCTTCTTCGTGGCTTCTCTGTTTGGTTAAATACCCACGCCTAGTTCTGTCGCCGTAGCAACAGACTGGGGGTCGTAACAGTCGCCTCGTCCCATTGTGCTGGCTCGGCATGACGTTTCTGAAGACATTTCGCGCGGCCTTTCCGTGGGATGGTGTTACCTCCAGCCAGGCACCGCAGAGGTCAAAGGTGAAGGGGTCGGCGGTTAGTTTCCCCTCTTCCCATCTCTATGTGGAAGAGTTACGAGCCGCAGGGTGAGGGTCATCCCCCGTCGGTGGAGCAGCTGGAACAGATTCAACTTGCCCGTCTTCCGAGGAGGATTCTTGGTTGATGGGTCGAGCTCGGCTGCAGAGGGTTAGAATGCAGATCCAAGAGGTCACTAGGTTCAAATCCCTTCCCCTGTGTATGTCGCTCCGTAGGAAGGCGGCTGCTAAAGTAATACGTTTAATCGACAAGGCCGATTCCGAGCCGAGCTCGGCATCGAAACGTTAATGACCTATGTCAAGGTTATCAGGTGGTGCAGGCAATTCTTTTTTATTTGATTTTTAATCTTATGAAATGACGCCTGTTGACCAAAGATGCTAACGTATGTCCCTGCGTTGGGAATCCCATTTGAAATGACAAAGCGACCAATTGGAGGAGCAAACCTGGCCCCAAAAGCGATTCATTACCAGACATTTAGGAGTGCTTGAGGGGCTTGTGTGGATGTGTTTTTGGTTTCTGGACTTGGACTGTGGCTGCCAGGCACGATACAGCAGTCGAATGCCTCGGCCCAATGTAATTACACAGGGATGTCCATGAGGTCTGCGTCGTGGCCGCCCACACTAATGCACTATCCGGGCTTCATCTTTGGTCTTGAGGAGGGAAAATCCAATCAAAATAAACTGGGGTGACAGCGTGTGGATTGCAGATAAATGCTGTGTTGTACAGCTGGAGGGGGGAAAAAAAGTCCAGTTTGTCAAAGTGGAGTTTGAGCTAGACGAAGAGGCAGGCTGACGGCGATGGCGGTTTCTACGCAGGGCGTCGCGCGTGTAGCATGGGGCTCTCGGAGCCGTCGTTTGACAGCCCCCCCACCCAACCAACGCCAGCGGTTTGAATGGTGAATGATTAACAGGACAAGAGATCCACACCATGACACACCTCTTTTTCCCCTTTTTTTTCTTCTTTCTTTCTCTCAGGGTTAAGGCACTGTAAATCCATCATAATGTTGGAGGCCTGCCCACGCACAAAGCCTTAGCTTGGTATGCAGCATGTTACAGGAGTTTACAGTGTATATTTCTCTTTTGCTGTTCTGGCAGCCTTTTTTTCTCTCTCTCTCTCTCTCTCTCTCTTTCTCTCTCTCGCTCTCTTTCTCTCTCTCGCTCTCTCTCTGTCTCTCTCTCTCTCTCGTCTCTCTCTGTCTCTCTCTCTCTCTCTCTCTCTCTCTCTCCCCCCCCACCCACTAGTGTATCTACTGTCCTTGCTCCCTTTTCATCCCAACCTCCTCGCAATCCATGCCATTCGCTTCTCCAGCGCTCTCTCACTCTCTCCCTCCTTCTCGTTGGCTAGTTCTGTGTGCCCGACGAGAGGAATGCAGGGACTTCAAAGAGCTCATTGTACCGTTAAGTCGCACTTGGTGAAAAGGGTTTACACACATGTAGCCGCTAATTACCAATTTGCTAACAGCATGTCGGTGCACTCGGTCAAGGCACTAACTGGCTACAAAGGATTATGGAAAGCTTTTTCGAAAAGCCGTCGTTTCTTCAGAAGTGTCGACAAGTGTGATTGTGTGACCTTTCGTCGCGTACGCCTAAATATTGCACAAACGCTATTGTCACTTTCTGTCCTTTATGAATAGTGCACACCGTCTCACATAGACCACACCGTTTGGCCGCAACGTTGGCAATATGTTCCAGAAGGGTATGTCGTAGCCAGAGGGGGTTCTGGACTAACCTTTTCCACCGGTGGCACCACCACAAACCTTTTCAGCTGTTTGATGTGGCAAGGACCTTTTTTTGTGCTGCAGTGCACGGTGCATCGAGCGATTCGAGTGTACACCAGTCTGTATGGCAGGCTCCAACCAATCCATGTCATGCACGAGATTTGGCAAAACGACTTGATCGACTCACGTCGACCTATAACACTCTGGGCCCACTCTGTGGCAGCTGCAGTTATTTCGAGGGCATTCGCAGTCGTGTAATTCATCACCAAACCCTTTTGGTTACCGTCACACGCCACGCTTTTCCCAGAAGATGGATGGGTATCAGATTGCAACTTGTCAATTGTGAGATTGAGGGAGAAAGTACATGTAGTCTGTGTGTATTTTTATTGTTTTTAATTTATTTTTTTGCCAGATATCTGACAACAGTTCAGTACACTACACACACACACATGTCACTGGTCCAAAAAAACATTTCGCCGCTTGAAACTGCGTAACACGAGCCAGCGCCCTGGGGGAAAAAAATCGAGGTATCTTTAGTCCGAGAAATGGGTTGCCGCCGGCGATGCCAATAACATCGATAATCCTCGCAGGTGTTTGTGAAAGCAAAGTGTGGGGCCGTCTGTGGCCACCGCATGCATAACTGCAGGAACAATCAGGTCATGGACAGATGGACCTGGGTCAGATAAATGGGGGGGGGGAGGGGGAGGGAGGGAGGGAGGGAGGAGGGGGGGGAGGAGTCTCATTTACACAACCAGAACCCATGTCAAGGGATGTTGGAATAAATAGGTGATCTGTTCTTTTTTTGGGAGATGTTGAATTTTGCACTGGCCCACGAGCAGCTGAAATGAGACGACTTCCAAACGGAGAATCGTGCCCTCTCAATCTTCTTTTTTTACACAAAGCCTAAATGTGGTGATTTTTCCAAATATATTTTCCGTTGCCTCGGCTACATGATGTGGCTGGTCTATTGTTTAGAAAGGGACAGAGTAGGCTACATGTTTGAATGTAGAACTCGTTCTAGAACCGATATGAAACCCAGGTCAGCCTGTTAAACACCCAGATATCATTAGTCAGTGGGATGGATTTCAGGCAACAACATCAATAATTCAAGCTGGCCTGTGCGAGAGTAAAGTTCAATTTTCTGGAATTTACTCGATTGTTATTTAGATTAAAGATCAGTTAATCGATGAGTTGTTTACACCTTTAGCACAGTGAAATGCTCCTGTTGTGGAGAGTTATAGATTAGAACAGTGTTTCCAATAACAGTCTTCATTAATAATTTATTGGGTAGATGTGCTACTCCATTTAGAATAAAACTATGTATCCAGTTGCCCTACAATGTTCCACAGCAGTGCTCAAATTCCTGGTGAATTCATACGATTCTTAAGAGATTCATCGATTCGCATATTAATCATTAACACATCTTGCTTGTTTTTTTTGGTTCATCCGTACGGACCTTGACCTACTGATAAATACCATCTTTTATGGTGACTTTTTTTTCTTCTTCTCTAACTTCCCTTCTTGTCGTTAGATTAGCCTGACTCTGTTTTTCACATCTACCCGGGCAAGTTTTTTTTGCTGCATCACGCTTCCCTCCGCCGTTGCATCGGCTAGCGATGCCTGTCTAGCTATGCATCGGCTAGCGATGCCTGGCTTCTGAAGAACACGCTCTGCCGGTTCTGCTGCTTCAGCTCGTAAATCCGTCACCTGACTTCCCTGCCTCCCCCTCCCTCCCCCTCTCTCTCCTTCCTTCCTTCCTCTCTCTGTCCTTCCTTCCTTCTCTCTCTCTCTTTCTCTCTGATCTGTGTCGAGATCAGATCGGGATTTTTATTTTTTACAAACAATAAACAAAACGAAATCTAGCCTCGACGAAGAGCTTCATGAAGGAAACGTCTGTTTTAACCCTTTTTAGAATCTCCCCCCAAATAAGGCGCCCCTTTTGACAGCACTAGCCTATCAAGCCTCTGGAGAAAGCGAGGATCCGACCAGTGTGCTTTAGAGTGACGGGGCAGTGTAGGTCTCGCAGTGGGTAATCTGTTTGGAGCACTGCCAAGCAACCCCCTTGGTGGCGAGTCATTTAGCAAGCCTCTACACACCCAGTCACCCACTTTTCGCCACGTGATCGCACCCGCGATTATCATAACTCGATGCCTTTGGTCTGGCACCGACCTGTGTTTGTGTCGACCTGTCAGTTTTATGAAGACGAAACAAATTGCACGTCTAGGCTCTCTCTATCAGTTGTTATTCGACGTTGTTACATCATACCCATAGGTAGGTGCTGTTTACACAGCCATAGGAGGGGGAGTAGGGCTGGGCCTGTGCCATAAGCTAGTCAGGTTAGCAAGTTCAACTGAGTCAACATTCAAGTCGACGAGCAACGCGCTGAGAGCTTCGGTTTCGATAGAGAACCTGTATTCGTCGGACGTACGGCAGTGTCGAATACTATCCCGAAAGTGAACTGTTTTACAGTACATTTCCCTTGAAGTCAAGGAAGATTTAGTGTATGATGCATTGAAAATAACATTTCCCCGTGCTCTGTGCACAGTTTTCCGTGGTTTGGTCGTGCACACTTAGCAGGCTCGCGAGTGCTTTGTTGAAGGTCTTATCGAGAGGCAGCTTATGTAACCGCTGGGGTTAGTTCAACACAAGGCGCTAGCTGCTCTTGTGGTGTGGGTCAGCCCTTCTTGTCTGGGCGTGTCTCACCTCATAACTCAAACAACTCTGGACTGTGACACGCTGTACATTTAATGATCCTTCGTAAACAACGTGTGGTCACCCGTAAGCCCTGAGACGGTCTAATGGACTCGACTTGAAATGAGGAACTGTGTCGGGGGCAGGGAAATGGGATTTTGTTCTCAAGGCGCAGAAGGTTAAGTCAAATGGACGTAGTTAAATAGGGTCAAGCCAGCCCGGGGCCTGTGCTCTAATGTGTAGCCTCCGAGTCCTATCAGCCGGTCGTTTTTTTGTTTGTTTGTTTTTTCCCCCCGAAAACGGCTGTTTCACCACCTCGACACAAACAGCTTTTTCCACGCCCCCCGCTCCTCTCTGCCGGGATGAGGTCAGTGTGTCGTGGACCTGACCTCGGTAACCGGGTCGAGGTGCCCACGGAGGGGGACGATCTCGTGTGTGTGACGCGTTCGCCTTTTCACAAGCCCCTCCCCCTCCGGGCTCCCTCGGCTCGCAGCCCGACTGGATCCAAGCCCGGGCGCCCGGACCGACCCGGCGCTGTCCAAACAGCCGTAACTCTTCCTCCTTCCACACTCGGCGCATACTTCACAGTAGAAGTTCTGTTGAACGCCACTCCCACACCCCCCCTTCTGCATTTTTCACAATAACAGTCTGGACAGCGTCCCTGGGCAGTGTCATGTCACGGAGGATGTTGCCGACCGTGCAGAGGGAAGCGTGCGATCGGCCCGTCCGATTACGCCACTTTTTTAGGAAGGCTCCTCGAGAAATGTCCGCGGGTCTCGAGCTTCCTGTCCTCCTCGGACGGAGCGGCGGGGAGGATATTCTCAGGTTGCGCGATAGTGGTGCAACGCCGGTCCTTTTGCGGTTCTACGTTCAAACTTCCGAAATAGGAAGTGACAAGGCTCATTGGTGGGCGATGATGTAATACGCGAGCGGCGGGCTATGCCTTCGGCCTGTGTGGAGTCAGTGTTGTCACATGACCCATGTCATTTAGCGACAAAATAACATGTTTCAGTTTCCCCCGAGCCTTTGACTGAGTACTATGGGCTACTTGTGTTCCTCCAGATAGCCCTCTGTTTATACATTGGCAGCCGAGACGAGGACTTTGCCACAAACACGGCAAACAGACGAACCCTGGGCTTAATGAATACCTAACTTTGTCATGTCATGGTACCCGGGTCGTATGCCAACGGGCCAAAAACAGTCCGATTAGCAGAGACCTCGTCCGAGGGGATTGGCCGGCGGGGTTGTCCGTCTGGTTCGCGGCCGAGGCTCCTGGTCCCTCCCCCTCGAACGCGATTGGCGGAGAGGGTAGGGGAATCTGGCAGCTCGCCGTACGCGGGCCGGGAGCCAGTTGGACCAAACGGTTCAGCTCCGGCCTCAAGGTCACGGCGCTCATCTCTGCCTGCTCGTCTTGTTTGTTTTCGCAGAGGGGTTCGTATCTCCGCGGGCTCTCGTGTTACATCGAGGGCTCTGCCCGTCTGATCCAATGACTAGAGGCCTTTTTTTTCGAGTCGAATCAGCACCTTCCCTGCCCTCCCCTGCTTTTTGATTATTGGTTGTCCCTCCGTCCCCCCCCCCGTCCGCCAGATGGTAGCTCGTCAGCGGTTCGGTCACCCTGTCGACTTGGATGGTCTCCCCTTCACACCCCATCTAACTGGGATGACAAACACCCAGCCCTGCACCCCATCGCCATATCTTCCCTCTCCTCTTTGGCCCTCTGTTTTGTCCTTTGCTGCTGTCATTCTGACATGATTATCATCGTCAAGTGTGTGTGTGTGTACGAGTGTGTGTGTTCTCTGTGAGGATGTGTTTTTTTTACTCTCGTTTCGGCAGGAATAGCGGAATTTAACTTGTGCTGAGAAGGCCAGTCGGAGGCCCTGTAGCTAATGTCCACCATGTTCTGTCCTCCCCTGTTCTCGGGTAGTCAACAAGCTTTTCATCCCATAATTATGGCCCCCTCTCCTTTTGTTTTGCTTGCCAATGAAATGGCTTCTCTTTTTTTTACTACCCATTAGGCTTTCAGAGCTGCTGTTCACAGCGATTGAACCAATTCATGTAATTACTGAATAAAAACAGTTTTTTTTGTTTCTTATTTAACACACATCACCACCTGCTTGCTCACATACTCTGCCATTGGACAGTTTAACAAACCCTAAAGACATGATGTCAATCCTAAAACGTGCACGAACCTGCGTCGAGGTTATCTCTGGCAGGCCGGGCAGCGGCGTAGCCACAGGACGGAAGGCTCCGGAAAAGACGCGCCGTCACTGTGGGGAGGTGCGAGCGCAGTGGGTCCCCGCGTGGGTCTCGTGGAATCCTCTCCCCCCCCCGGCAGCTGAGACTCGTGACTAATAACAACTCTCTCTCCAGCCAGGTCTGACCCGCCCCCCTCCACCTCCCCCCCCCTCCCTCCCCCCCCGGCTACAGGCATGAGCCTGCTCTCTCTCTCTCTGTCTCTCTCTGTGTCTCTCTCTCTCTCCCAGCCCCAGAGCCGTGTGGCTTTCAACACGCACCATTAATGCCCGAGGGACCCTCTCTCTCCCACATCGGTTGCCATGGAAAAGGCACTTGCGGCGTGTGTGCGTGTGCGTGCGCGAGAGCGCCCGGCCCCCCCTCGCCTGTATACCTTTTTGATGACTTCCTTGTTGTACTTTATTGTGGGCTAGGCCATTAGGCTAGAAGCATCCGGAAAAAGGCAACGACCAATGCTTTTCTGCATTCAACGCATAGAACTGTACTGCGTTTCCTGGACAACTGAAATAGCTTTTTCTTAGCCGGTGATTAGACTACCTTGTCATTTTTCGCCTTGGTTGTGTTCTTAAAAAGTAAATAAATAAAAAACACCCTGCATAATAAGATCAGACACGTATTCTTAGCCACTGTACATAGTTACGCTTAGCGCCAGATACCGGAAAGATGATTCAACATACTTTTAATTAACGACGCCAAGTAAACAAACCCTGGGTTCATTATCTCCCGGGAAACGGCAGCCAACACCAGTTGTTTGCGGAGCGTGTGGAAATTTCCCTATAGCTATATTGATCAGTGTTTCAGCAGATGAATCACACTGTTAGTTAGCCTTTTATCGAGGCTCGTATGGCCTGTTGTGTTGGTTTATACAGAAGACTGCTTTCTATACTGGCTGCTCCTATACAAATGACTGGATTGCAGGCATGTTAGGTGCTCAATGGCCTGTTTAAAAACATTTTTTTTTACTTTCCCCAAATCCCCCTGAAATCATCAGTTCCGTTGTACTAGAAAACAAAGGTCTTGACATGTGTTTATAATGTCTGTCTTTAAGGGCTTTCAAACTCCCAGAAGATGGGTGTTTTCCGACGTGTGCCGCTTCATTGAAGGGCAAACTCATGTCGGTAGTCCATCACGCGCTCGCAAGGAATTGCTCGCAACTGGAACGTTGGACGGATCAGGTTGCAACAGGCCTCACTTCTTCACGGTGTTGACTAAGATGTCACATGACATCTTGTGTACAATCCGTTTGATAGGAAGACAAAAAAAAGAAAATGCGCCCATTACCGACAACATCACCACCACAGATATTTTGGATCCCTAACAAACATGTTGAATTCCTGTGAGGCCTCAGTTTCGTTATTCAGATGACTGGGTCCTAGTGCCTGCCCTCCCCTGAGGCCCTGGCTGTTTGACTCGTCATTGGGACTTGCACGAAGCTGTGGATGGGCTACGAGAACCCCACCCCCGCCCAGCAGCCCTCTGAGGGCTGGAGACCTCTCAGCCTGCTCTCGTTCTCAGCCCAGCCACCCTATCACGGTATTCCCGCCGTGAGACTCAGATGGCTGAGCGGTTAGGGAATCAGGGCTATCAATCAGAAGGTTGACGGTTCGATTCCCGTCCGTGAAATATGACGGCGTGTCCTCGGGCAAGGCACTTCACCCTACTTGCCTCGGGGGGGGTGGGAATGTCCCTGTAATTACTGTAAGTCGCTCTGGATAAGAGCGTGTGCTAAATGACCAAATGTAACTTTGACTAAAGTTTCCCTCAGTGTGTCAGGCAGCAGTGGAAATCCCACTTCCCCGTTCCCTCTGTCCGCATGGCGTGTGCACGGGTCGAGGTCCCCGTGGAAGAGCAGCGGTTCGTGCCGCGTGGCGGGTTAATGATTGGCTTCGCGAGGGGGGGGACATAGTCATCTCCAAGCTGGCTAGGGGCGTGTTACTGTACGCGAAGGGAGAAGGGGAGGGGGTGGGGGGTGTACATTTTCCTTCACTTCACTGTAGGGCGGTCCTGCTGGACTTTGGCCGATGTCCTGCCCCCCCCCCACCCCACCCCACCCCTCCTAATTAGAATCCATGGTTTCTAAAAATACTTTCTCTTGAGGGTTTTTTCCCCCCTCCCCCCCCACCGTAGAGACGCTGTTGAAGAGGCCAGCCCAGTTGCCTTCTGACAAATCTGTCTCGGCCGCAGAACCTGTGGAGGGAGGGGCAGTCCATTCTGCCCTCCTCAGTTCTCCTTGACAACCCCCCCCCACCCCTCTCTCTTCATCTTCTCACCGTTCCTTCTCTTCTTGTGCCATGTCCACAATAGCCTGCTTTGCGTGAGATTGACTTCTCTTGTCGCACAGGCGTTGTTTTTGTGCCTGTGTGTGTGTGTGTGTACAGCAAGCACGTGGTAGGCGAACCACATATTCGGTTGCAGCTTGGCGAGCTGTTTGCGCTGAATTACTGGTTTGACAGTTTTGTCTTGTGAGGAAAGTGTCACTAACGGCAAAACGAAAAACCTAGAAAGGTTTTCGAACAACAATGCTCAACAGGGCTCCGAAAATACCAGCGTCGGCGTATAGAAATCTGACACAAATGATTGGAAGAATTGGAAAAAAAAGGTGTCTTTCTTAACATTTCCAATACAGTTTGTTCCAATTTTGGTTCTTTTCTGCGTCGAGTGAATTGAACTGAACTCTCTAACAGATATAGCCTTTATTGTTAAATAAAGGCTGCGTCTTCAATGCCACCGTAGCTGAATTGTTATCGTTGCTTTTCGTTGCCCTCGCCGTGACTGCTGTTAAAGGGAGCGAGGCGTTCACCGAGCGACACGTCGAGCAACTGTGTGTTCTGTCCCCCGTTTCCTTAATTCCCCATAAAACATTTCACTCGAGTTCGTGAATTTCCCAGGTTCCTCTCACGCACCCCACCTCGCCCCTCCTTTGTAGCCAGCCGCTCAGTGTGCGGTGTGTGGCGAACGCCGTGTCCCCTGCCGTGGGTGGCAGCCTCCCTCGGAGATGAGGAGAAGGCGGTTCGGGTTCACCCTCTTGAATCCGCTCGGCGTCCGGTCGCGAACGATCGTAAAGGGGTGCGTAGCTCGTTTCCAACGAGGGCAGAGAGAGCCACGAGTGAGAAGGCGTTGTCTGCCCCTGTGGTGTTGAATTCGCCCCCGCCCCTCTTTCTGTCTTTCTTTTTGGTGTGACTCCACTCAGGCACCTACAATAAAACAATAGCCTCCCTTTAATGTGCTAAACGAACGCTAATGGCCGCGGGGGGGCCGCGGGAGGGAAACGGCCCCGTGTGCAGGTGGTCCCGAGTCATCCGTCTGCTTTAGCGCCGGACGAGTGTCAGCGGCTAACTCGATCTGGCCAGGGAGCAGAATGAAGGTTCCCCCGGGCGAGCGCTGGAGACGCCGACCTCTCTCCCCCCGGACCCCGTAAACAGCTTCATTACAGGATCCCCCCCCCCTCTCTCTTTCTCTCTCTCTCTCTCTCTCTCTCCTCCGTCTCTCCATTATCTCTCTCTCCTCAGTCTCTCTCTGTCTCTCTCTCTCTCTCCTCTCTCTCTCTCTCTCTCTCCTCCGTCTCTCTCTCTCCTCCGTCTCTCCTCTCCTCCTCTCTCTCCTCTCTCTCCTCTCTCTCCTCTCTCTCCTCTCTCTCCTCTCTCTCCTCCGTCTCTCTCCTCTCTCTCTCCTCCGTCTCTCCATTATCTCTCTCTCTCCGGCCCTCTCGGCTTGGTTGAAATGGGGAAGTTGGGGCTCGGCGTGTAGGGGACGTTTTACAGGGTAGGCCCTCTGGGGCTAACTTCAGCATGCGACCGCGCGATGGTTCTCCAATGTTGCCGCGTCGATCGATATCTTTTTTTTCAATTATTGTTTATGTTTCTGTTCAATTTTCACTTCTCGAAGCGAGGGGAATTCACCCGCTCGGCAGGACCGAGCGGTTTAAACGAACCGCTGGGGACGGTTCGTGGGTTATTCGAGGCGGTCGACGTCCGTTTTTAAGGAGACGACACTCGGCCGTTGAGGAATCTTGAGCGGCCAGAAGTGAAACAGGAACACGCACGTGTTTCTGAACGTTTCTCCCCCCCCCGCCTTGCTCACTGGCAGCAGTAGTCAGGGAAAGAGTGAGTAACGATTCGTGCCATCCCAAACGCTCTGTTAACCACACGCACGTCGTCAAAAATAAAAGAAACTTGAATCTCTCCGACCTAGCCGCCGTTCGGGGCTATCTGAGACGAGTCGAATCTGCCCTCCACGTTTCACTTCCTCTTTCTTCAGGCCCCGCGTAGCGAGACGTGGAAAAGCGAGGCTTTGCCGCCGCCGCGTGTCAGAACGGCCCACCGAGGCGGCGGTGTCTCGGCGCAACAGGCCCGTGAGGTGAAGAAACGAGGGAAGCTTTTATAGTAGGCCCGGGTTCCTCTCTAACAACTGCTCCTCTCTGAGCGACGCAGCAGGACGGAGACTTGAAGAGTAGGGCCCGGTCGAGTGTGTGTGTGTGTGTGTATTTGTGTAAGTGCTTCGTGCGCGTACGTGTGTGTGTGTGTGGTGTGTGTCTGTCTCCGGGTAGATGAGTCGGATAATCTCATGATTTGCCTGACCTCCTCTGTACTCCGAGCTTGTAGTGGGAGCGGATTGGCTGGGGGGGGGGAGAGGCTGTGCTGGGAGGGAGGGACTGCCGGCCGTCGTCGCGGCAGCGCCAATATGAATATTACATAACCTCGACGGGAGAGAGGGGGCAGGGCGGAGCGGGTGGTGGGAGAGGGAGGGAGGGAGGGAGGGAGAAAATAGCTGGAGGGAACTGTGTACCTAATGCGGTCTCTCTTTCCAGAGCATTTTTCAGACGAACACTCTGGGCTAAGTCTCCGTGGCGTCCCTCTGGGGAGCCACCGGTTGATATCCCAACATGCAGCACATCCCCCCCTGCCCAACATGCACACCCCCCCCCCTGCCCAACATGCAGCACATCCCCCCTGCTCAACATGCACATCCCCCCTGCCCAACATGCACATCCCCCCTGCCCAACATGCACATCCCCCCCTGCCCAACATGCACATCCCCCCCCTGCCCAACATGCACATCCCCCCTGCCCAACATGCACATCCCCCCTGCCCAACATGCACATCCCCCCCTGCCCAACATGCACATCCCCCCCCTGCCCAACATGCACATCCCCCCCCCTGCCCACATGCACATCCCCACTGCCCAACATGCACATCCCCCCTGCCCAACATGCACATCCCCCCCTGCCCAACATGCACATCCCCCCTGCCCAACATGCACATCCCCCCTGCCCAACATGCACATCCCCCCCTGCCCAACATGCACATCCCCCCCTGCCCAACATGCACATCCCCCCTGCCCAACATGCACATCCCCCCTGCCCAACATGCACATCCCCCCTGCCCACATGCACCCCCCCCCCTGCCCACATGCACATCCCCCCTGCCCAACATGCACATCCCCCCCCTGCCCAACATGCACACCCCCCTGCCCAACATGCACATCCCCCCCTGCCCACATGCACATCCCCCCTGCTCAACATGCACATCCCCCCTGCCCAACATGCACTTCCCCCCCCTGCCCAACATGCACATCCCCCCTGCCCAACATGCACATCCCCCCTGCTCAACATGCACATCCCCCCCCTGCCCAACATGCACATCCCCCCCTGCCCAACATGCACATCCCCCCTGCCCAACATGCACATCCCCCCTGCCCAACATGCACATCCCCCCTGCCAACATGCACATCCCCCCCTGCCCAACATGCACATCCCCCCCCTGCTCAACATGCACATCCCCCTGCCCAACATGCACATCCCCCCTGCTCAACATGCACATCCCCCCCTGCCCAACATGCACATCCCCCCCCCTGCCCAACATGCACATCCCCCCTGCCCAACATGCACATCCCCCCTGCCCCAACATGCACATCCCCCCTGCCCAACATGCACATCCCCCCCTGCCCAACATGCACATCCCCCCCTGCCCAACATGCACATCCCCTGCCCAACATGCACATCCCCCCTGCCCAACATGCACATCCCCCCCTGCCCAACATGCACATCCTGCCCAACATGCACATCCCCCCCCTGCCCAACATGCACACCCCCCCCTGCCCAACATGCACATCCCCCCTGCCCAACATGCACATCCCCCCTGCCCAACATGCAGCACATCCCCCCTGCCCAACATGCACACCCCCCTGCCCAACATGCACATCCCCCCCTGCCCAACATGCACATCCCCCCCCCTGCCCAACATGCACTTCCCCCCTGCCCAACATGCACATCCCCCCCCTGCCCAACATGCACATCGCCCAACATGCACTTCCCCCCTGCCCACATGCACACCCCCCCTGCCCAACATGCACTTCCCCCCTGCCCAACATGCACATCCCCCCTGCCCAACATGCACTTCCCCCCTGCCCAACATGCACATCCCCCCCCTGCCCAACATGCACTTCCCCCCTGCCCAACATGCACAACCCCTGCCCAAGATGCTCACTGACTGGCTGTAAGGCCATCCTCTCTCTCTTTCTGTCTCCCTTTGTCTTTGTCTCTGTCTCTTTGTCTGCCTCTCTCTCTCTCTCTCTCTCTCCTTCTCTCCTCTCTCTCTCTCTCTCTCTCTCTCCTCTCTCTCTCTCTCTGTGTGTTCAGTTCAGAATGCTTTATTGGCACACAGTTGGGGTTGAGCAGTATTGCAAAAGCAGTCCATATCGAAAGGACATTTTAACATATATCATCATAATTAACAAGGAGTCTTAACAATAATAATATATGGCAAAATAACAGTAACATAGTAAGTTGGGGTGTGTAGAAAAGTAGCGGATACATGCATGTTAAGATACAGAAAGGTTTTAACAGTCACACATGGTTGATTCACTGTCCCTCAGGTTGTGACATTTAGATACATATCTAGCGGCAAGGCTTGCAGTGGGCCCTTCGCCTAGAGATATCCTTACATTCTTATTCATGTCAAGTTCTGTGTAGGTTTCAATTAACTGCTTACATTTTTCCTAGATATTGATCTTATACTTTTATACTTGTAACATTTAAGCAGGAAATGTTTTTCAATTTCCTCTGATGTACAGTGCTCACAGATTCTGTACTCTTTAGGTAACCATGTATTTTGATGTCTTCCTTTTTTCGATTGCAAGGGTGTGGTCACTCATTCTGTATTTTGTGAGCAACTGTCTTTGGTTTATGTCCTTGACAATATATAGAGATTCAGCCATTTCATAGTTTCTTGTTAGGCCCCGATAGCAATCAAATGAGTTTTGTGTCTTGGTTTATTTTTCCCAGTTTCTCTCTCTCTCTCTCTCTCTCTCCTCTCTCTCTCTCTCTCTCTCTCTCCTCCTCTCTCTCTCTCTCTCTCTCGGGCTCTCTCCTCTCTGTGTGCATCTCTCTCTCTCTCTCTCCTCTCTGTCCTCTCTCTCACCCAATCTCTCTCTCCTCTTTCTCTCTCGCCTGTCTCTCTCGCTCTGTCTCTCACTCTCCTCTCCTCTCTCTCTCCTCCTCACGACCACTCTCTCTCTCTCCTCCTCTCTCTCCTCTCTCATCTCCATCTCTCTCTCTCATCTCTCTCTCTCTCTCTCCTCTCTCTCTCTCTCTCTCTCTCTCCTCTCTCCCTATCTCCTCTCATCCTCCTCCATCTCTCCGCTCTGTCTCCTCCTCTCTCTCTCTCTGTCTCTCCTCTGTCTCTCTCCCTCACCCTCTCCTCGCTCTTTCTCTCGCTCTGTCTAACTCTCTGTGGGCTCGCGTCTCTCTCTCTCTCTCCCTCTCTCCTGTTTTTCTCTCTCTCTCTACCGTCTTTTCTTTGCCCGCAGCCCACGCTGTCTTCTGACCTGCGAGACCGTACGTTGAAACGCAATGGGTGTGCAGGGACAGCAAGGCGCTTTGTGGGATTTACGACCTTGTCTCGCTGCCAGATTGATTGAATGTGTGGTTTAGGGGGACTACCATCATTCTCACGCTCTCATCTCTATTCTGACAATCGCCTCTGACATATCTCTCTCTCTCTCTGTCTACTTCTCCCTCTCTGCTCCTCCCTCGCTGTCTCTCTCTCACTTCTCTCGTCTCGCTCTCTCTCTCTCCTCGCTCGCTCTCTGCGCTCTCTTCTCACTGCTGTGTTGTCTCCCCTCTCTATCTCTGGCTCTCTGTGTCTCTCACTGTTGTGGTGTGTGTGTGGCCGCTCCTCTCTCCTCTCTCCCCTCTCTCCTCTCCTCCTCCCCCTCTCTTCCTCATCTCCTCTCTCTCTCTATCTCTCCATCACTCTCTCTATCTCGTCTCTCTCTCCCGCCCTGTCCTTCTCTCCTCACTCCCTGTTCTCTCTCTCCTCCCCTCTCCCCTCCCCGCTGACAGTCTCTTGGTAGTCCTCACCCCTCCCCTACCCTGGCAGGGAGCCCCAGCACGTGCGCTCAGTTGCACGGAACTGACCTCGTGGGAACGGAGGAGCCGCGGAGCATACCGAGCTCTCTCCTCGCGCTTCGTCATTCAAGCGACCGACCGCTAGTACTCCCCCCGGATGCCCACACTCTCTACGGCGCGTCGTCGTGCGACGCCAACCTAGTATTAACCACACAAGATAGTGTGATAACGCAGAGAGGTGTACAGCGGTATGGTGCGTGTCCGCTGGCAGTGTGTGTGTAGTGCTGTGTGTGTGTGTGTGTGGTGTGTGGGCCCGGTGTGTGTGTGTGTGGTGTGTGTGTGTGTGGTGGTATACAGTATCTCATGTAACACTGTCCTAGGGCTTAGGTCGCTACGGGACTATTATAAGAACCGCCCCGCTGGTCCTGACTTCTCCTCCACAATGGAAGGCTCTCTGACACACACACACACACACCACACTACTCTCCCCAGATAGTCAGTGCTGACAGAAAGCCCTGCACTCTTATGCCAGTCCCCAGACAGTACTAGTGAGAGTCCTCAGCTCCTCTCTCCTTCATAGCCGAGATGCAGGGGCCTGAATACGCCTAATAAAACACATAAGCACAGACAGCAGCGCTACTCATAGACATAGATCCCGGAAGTCCCGGCTATCAACCGTCCCAATGTTCTTTGCGTGAGACTGGGCATTGGGCTGCTTTTCCTACCGATCATCAATCTTTTCGTCTAGTCACACAAGTCAGTCGTGTTGTTGTCGCGTTTAGACTAGCGTCAGCCGACTAGAGATCTGGTCGCTCCGG
>CAEFZP010000136.1:487500-498343 GCA_903064625.1 Mallotus villosus | reverse complement strand
GGGACTGGGGGACTCTGGTGTGAAGGAGAGAAGCACGGCCGGACCGTGCTAAGTTCATTAGGATGAGTGTGTGGCACGAGGGGGGGCGTAGGTGGAGAGGTAGGGGGTGGAAGAATTTTGACTGAGATGATTTTGAGATTTTGCTCTACAGTTGGACGACGATCCTGGTAGCATGAGGGATTGTTTTATCCCTTGAGAGGTCTTTTTTTTGGATGTTGAGCGTTGCAATCCTTTTTGTTGCGAGGTCGTTGTTTCTGAGAGATGTTTGTGATCCGATTTGTGATGTAACGGCGAGACTTCGGGGAGGAGTTTGTGTTTTAGGGGATGAATACGAAGTTTTTTTGCTGATCGTTCCGTTTGCTCGTAGTTCGAGGACGTTGACGAGAGATTTGGAGTGCTGCAGATTCGGTGAGTGTCCGACCATTCCCGCGGGTCGTGAGGCGATCTGTCCGACTCGAGTGTACTGAACGAGAGGGGTACTTTTGGGTATGCCCTCCGCTTTGATCGTCTTGTTATTTGATGAGTGGGCTGTGTCTGTAGAGATAGAGTCTATTTTCGCTTCTTGATCTTTTTCCCGGATTCGTACGAGATTCGTTTGTTTGAGAGAGGACCTCGGTATGATGTAGCAGAGAGTCTTCCGTGATGAGAGAGTTGACCTGAGGCCTGGTTTATTTTATTCTCCGACTCCTCTTTTTAGATTCATTCTATATACGATCTTGCCGGCAGATGAGTTGTTTTTGATTTCGGATATTCCAGATGCACGAGTTTCTCTTTTTCTTTCTGGGATCGCTGTCGGATGGATTTTTGCTGATCTTGTATACCTGGGCGAGATTGAACCCGCATCTGGCCATCTCCTTTGTTTCGAGGGCTTTTTTATTTAGTGATTTTCTTTTTTCGCTGAGCCCGACAGGCTGATGAGTTTAGCGTTGAGATGTGGGTGAGCCATTGCGTTGTGGTATTTCTCCCTGTCGTGGCCTGGGTTGGTTGTCGAGGTTTACTGGATCGTATTTGTTTCTTTTCCTGGCGAGAGACCGTCGAGAGCCGTTACCATTTGGTCCGAGTTGGTATTGTTGCTTAGGGTTCGCTTGCTAGATGCGTTAATAGCGATCATTGTCGACTGAGATGTGGTATTGATTTTTTTCGCATATATGTAATGTTCTCAGTTGTGTTTCGTGCTGAGGAGGACTACCTTGATTGAGGAGAGAGAGTATTGATGTGGACATTGGACACCTGATGCATTGAGGAGTCCATTGAGAGAGGAGAGACAGAGAATCGAGGGAGAGCGACAGAGAGAGAGAGACAGAGAGAAAGAGAGAGAGAGACCAGAGAGAGAGAGTGAGAGAGAGAAACTGAGTATGAACGTGCAGACGGACCACGAGAGAGAGAGCCACGAGGAGAGAGAGAGAAGAGAAGGACGAGAGAGAGAGACGAGACAGAGAGCGAGAGAGAGAGAGAGAGACAGAGAGAGAGAGAGAGAGAGAGAGAGAGAGAGAGGAGGGTGGGAAGAGAGATGAGGATATAGAAAGGTACTCTACTCTCTGCAGTTGGTGGGTGAAGTTCTGTAGTTGTCTCGTCAGGTGTCTGGTGGGTTAGGGAGGAAGTTAGGGATTGACAACGCTGGTTTTATGAACTTCAAACCACCAGACCAAAGCAAGCGAGCGCGGACAGAGGGACACAGTCGAGACAGAGACACAATCCCAGGAGGCAGTCTGTTCCATCTGGTAGACACGAGCAAACGCACACAGAGAGAGCTCTGTGTGTATGTACCAACACATCCACCACACAGGTCAGACCCAACCAAACGAAACAGAATATTTCTGTACGAGCAGCGGTAGCTACTATAGAGGGGAATTTGATAGGGGATACTATACTTCCAAAGACTGCTCCCTGCTCAGCATGAATATGGATGGAAATAAAAGCCACAATGTTTGAACATGAATAACACATGCATGCCAAAACCCAAAACCACAAGTCACTAGTTGTGTCTCTCCTGCAGCCACACCACCACTCCTATCCCCCAAATAACCCAAATGAACAAATAAATAAATAAATGAATCATTATGCATTGGTCATGGTTTTGAAAGCCAGGGCTTGAACAGAGCCTCCACTGTTGTGATTTCTGCTACGTCAGATTGAAACGTCCACACAGGTCGCTGACACGCACTCTCCACGTTACACAACGGCCATTTTCTGGGCCCAATCGAACCCGAGGAGATTGGGATCACTCTGTGGACCCAAAGTAAAGCTATGACATCATGGACAGGGTGGCCATGGAGACCGTCTACCGTATAAACTGTGTTGAGGCAAATGGTAACGCACACACACACACACACACACACAAGCATGCATACGAAAACGCACAGAAACATAAATGCCCGCGCACGTACACACACACTCACACTAACATACAGGCATTACATAAGTTGAGCAAATCACTATCATTTAATTAAATATATCGTCTAATAACTTTTAATGGAGTGTCACAATCACATCAATTTAAAATCACATAGATTTTCTAACGTGAAATGTTAGATTTCATGGCATGACTGATTGAGAGTATTAATTCTCCGTTTTAAAGGATTTGCCATGGGAGCAGTGCCTTAACCTCTAAAATGTTCCATTTGTCTTTCTCTCTCTGTTTCAGTTGGTACCCAGCCACACCAACAGGCACACACACTCAAAGTGCCAACAACAAGCTAGCTAACTGCAGACAACGATCAAAAGAAATGTCTGTATAATGCATGCATCTACATTTCATCTATATAAATGTATGACCATTTTAAAGAAACATAATGTCCATGCGGTTGAGCAAAAACTACATTTTTGTCCAGCCCAGTTCAATATTGTACAATAATATCACCCTGCGCTCAGATCCATCAATGTGTTTTTCCTCTTAAATCACCAGACTGAGTTCTTTTATGACTGCAACCGGTCAGAGACAGCTCTACGCAGATGCTCCCTACCCCAGACACGGCCTCACACACACACAACACACCACACACACTCACACACACACACACCACACACACACACAGACACGCACACACACGCACGCACGCCTTGTCATCGCACCGTGTCATCACCGGCACACGCTCTGGGTGGCCTTGTGGGCCTGGCCGTCTCCACGGACACCACAGAGCCTGACGCTCCAACCAACAGATGCATCATCTCCCTGATACGTATTCAGGAGGATGTGTCTGTGTGTGTGTGTGTGGGGTGTGTGTGTGGGCGTGTGAGTGTGGTGTGTGTGTGTGTGTGTGTGGACGTGCGTGTTCGCCCTCACGTGAACAAATGGCGGTGTGTGTACGTGCAAGTGCATTCTTATTTCCCTGTACCTCTGTGTGTGTGGTGTGTGTGTGTGTATCTGGTATAGATATGGACTGTTTCAGTGGGAGGACACATACTCAGTGATCTAAAGGGCTGAGGCCTGACTTGTGGAGGGCTCACCCACACCGCTGATAGCTCAGCTCAGAGATGGAGTGATCAGCCTACAGCAGAGTACAGCACAGCACAACAGAGTAAAGTAGAGTATAGTAGAGTCGTCGTCAAGTACTCATCAATGATTTAAACTTTTTTAGTGAAACCTTTTTCCCAATATTTTTTTGTCGTGATGTGTGTGGATTTTTTGTCAAAGTTACGTTATGGATGAGACGGCGATGTGGACGTGTCTGAGAATCGAGACATTCCTGATCATCCGTGGCCTTAATGAGGGAGATGTTCCAAATTGTCTGCGTCAAAAAGACAGCACTTCAACTTCACTTATCATACCAGTACTTCTACTCGAGTGCAGGATGCGTGTACTCTTGCCTCCTCTGACTACTACTGGCACAGGTCTGGGATCAGCTTACCCGGCCGCACTCATAAATCCACCTATTTGTAAGGCCTCATAAAACAGACATCAGATCAGTGTAGGCAGGTAATCCAACCCTGCTCCAGCTACCCTACAAGTCCAAACTAAGCTTGTCTATAAGGACACACTAGAACGTGCTCTCTGCAGTGGCACATTCATAGACACACCACACACACACACACACACACACCACACACCACACACACACACACACACACACACCAAAGGGTAGCTATGACTTAACAACCTGAGAGCCAGGGAGGAAACTGCAAGGTTGACTCCAGTCTTTCCCCTGGCCCCTCCCCCTGGGGAACCCGCTGTAAGTTATAGCCCTCAAGGACTCCTGGGAAACAGGAAGCTTGGTAAACCAATCAGAGCACGGCGCTGGAGCTCAGGCTTTGCTATGGGAGTAACGTCAGGGAACACCTGCTACTGTAAATCTGACTGGGCCTCAGCCTGCTTCTGCACTCAGATGCACCTACAGGTCCAGGAACTTCTGCACTGAGACACACCTACAGGTCCAGGAACTTTCTGCACTGAGACACACCTACAGGTCCAGGAACTTCTGCACTGAGACACACCTACAGGTCCAGGAACTTCTGCACCGCCTGCTGCTATTCATCCTACTTCTAAAACATCTCCTGTTCTATTCATGTAGACTTTTTCCAGATCATCTTGAAGGCTCCAAATCATCTGTGACCTGTCGGGTGGATCTTGCTTGGAGTAAAGGCTACCTTCTGGGATGAGAACGTTTGGGTGGGAAATGAAGGTCAAATGTTCAGATACGAACACACACTTAGACAGTCTCTCTCTCTCTCCTCCTCCTCTCCTCTCTCTCTCTCTCTCTCTCTCTCCCTCTCTCCCTCCTCTCTCTCACTCCCCCTCTCTCTCTCATCACTCTCTCTCTCTCTCTCCAGGTGCAGATTGAAGAGGAAGCCCAGCAAATTACAGTCTGGAAAAAAGCACCTACCCCCAGGAGAGGTAGTCAGTCACCGTGAGAACAGCCTGGATGCTTTTCCACACACGCACACACACACCTCCATACTACACGCACATACACATCCACACACACACACACCTCCATACTACACACACATACACATCCACACGCACACACACACCTCCATACTACACGCACATACACATCCACACACACACACACACACCAACTACACACACATCCACACCACACACACCTCCAGACTACACACACATACACATCCACACATATCCACACATGCATGCACACACACTTCTAGAGAAGCAGAAAGAGAGAAAGAGAGAGAGAGAGTGTGTGTTCCTGAGTATGGAGTGAAAGAGAGAGTCCTCTCATGATGAGAGACTACAGCTCCTCATTAAGCACCACTGGGAGGGAAGCGAAAGGTCAACTTTAATGACAATGACCCCCAGAATCTGCAGCAACTCAAAGAACTCAGAACACACACTCTCAAACACACACACTTATACCCTATATAAAGCATATACATAATGACATGTGTGTACCTGTACTCCACACACACACACACACACACACTCACTCACTCACTCGCACTGTGTGAGTGCCCACTGCTAGTACGGGATATGAACTCCAAGCCTCTTCATTAAACACAGCAAGGGAGGATAGAGGTCTCATTTAAAGACTGGAGAGGAAGTAGAGAAGGACCTTTACGTGTGTGTGTGTGTGTGTGTTGTGTGTGTGAGTGTGTGTGTGTGTGTGTGTGCGTGTGTGTGTGTGCGTGTGTGTGTGTGTGTAATTAGTCCATAGAGGCTGGGGTTACACACACACACCACAGGTGGGCAGGGGGCCGTCTGAGGGAGTTAACCTTCTAAAAGTCATTAAGGCATCTGAAGCCTAATATGTGTGTGTGTGTGTGTGTGTGTATATGAATGATACATGGGTTAGCAGGAGCTCCACTCTGACACTGCAGAGAGTAACCCAACACACACTGACTCACACACACACCACACACACACACCTTCTTCTGCAGCACGGTGACCTTCCTCTCCTTGACGTCCAGCATGTCCTTCATGTCCCGGATCTCCCCGGCCAGCGTGCTCTTCTCCTCCGTCACCTCCTGCAGCTGCTTGGTCTTCTTGGTCAGGAAGGCCTCCTTCTCCTCCAGACGCACCCGCAGCGCGTCCACCTGACACACATACATTACATTTAGTCATTTAGCAGACGCTCTATCCAGAGCGACTTACAGTAATCAGGGACATTCCCCTGAGCAGTAGGGTGAGTGCCTGACCCAAGACACAACGTCATTTGCACAGCCGGGAATCGAACTGGTAACCTTCAGGTCACTAACCCGATTCCCTAACCGCTCACATCTGACTCCTCCACACACACACACACGGTACGCACACACGCATCAGCACGTCATACGACACACGCAGAGATAAAGAGGAAGACATGGTGTTAGGCTTATAGTACCCAGCCTTTATGGTACACAGCACATCTACTAGTCCTGCCCACACCACCAGACACTACAAGAGACAACATGGACCTTTAGCTCAGTAAGTGAACACAGTCTCCTGTCCCTGATGTTCATCTGTATCCAGTTGTTTCTGAATGGTGGAAGTGTTGGAAGTGTCCTCTCCTCCTCCTCCTTCCTCCAGTGCTGCACTGAACTCCAGCCTATCCCGCGTCAGCACCGGTAGAAGCCGCTGTGTGCGGAGCCATAAAAGAGAGTTAGGGGCGAGATGGTTCCAGGGGTTGTTTTTGGGGGATATATGAGTGGTGTGACACAGCGATGGAGACTGCTTGGCTGTAGATCAGCCGTCCAGGACACCTCACACTCACACACTAAACCCTGCTGGCTCTGGGAGGCCATGTTAGAGTCATCTGAGCTCACGCCACTGGCTGTTATTGGACATTATCACGGCACTAACACGTTGCCTGGCTTGACACGACGCACACACTCACATACACACACACACACACTCACACACACACACTCACACCACACACACACACATTAGCTGGCCGTCAAATACTCTGTGCTCTGCTGTTGCACTCCCAACACCTGATTACATTTCCAGCGTCTCTTACCAGGGTGGAGAGTGCACCCAGGCGACCCCAGAGCTGTGTGTGTGTGTGGTGTGTGTGTGTGTGTGTACAGTATGAGTGTGTGTCTGAGAGAGAATGTGTATGAGTATGTGTGTGAGAGAGAGTCTGTGTGTGTGTCTGTGTGTTGTGTGTGTGTGTGTGTGTGTGGGTGTGTGAGAGAGTTAGCTCGTTAACAGTCATTTTAACGAGCCGCAGGTGGACTCAGGGGAGACGGTGTGAAAAAGCTCTCAGGTTTGATGTAGGCTCCACACACCACAAGCTCTCATCCCGGAGGCCGTTTACAAGACCACTAAAGAGAGGAAGAGAAGGAGAGGGGGAGAAGAGGGAGAGAAAGAGAGAGAGAAGAACAAAAGAGAAAGAGACAGGAAAAGAAAGATCTCCATGGAGAAAACACGTACACATAAACAACTGCATCGTTTCAATGATGCTACGTGAAGAAAATGTCCTTTTACTTTGGAGACTGCAGAGTTTCCATCAGCGTGTGTGTGTGTGTGTGTGAGTGCATGTATGTGTATGTATGAGTGTGTGCCTGTGTGTGTGTGTGCGTGTAAAAGAGTGTGAATAGAGAGAGTAGGTGGAGCAGGCCACAGACACAGCGCTCCTCTCAGAGCCATTAGCAGGAGGGAGACCACGGTGTCCCGGGCCCCCCCCAGGTGTAGAATGGTGAAGTATTTCTCTCATGTTGCTGTCCTGGCTGCAGCCCAGGCCCCAGTACTGAGCTACACTCTGTCCTCCCTTCTCCCTCTCTCTCTCTGGCACACACACACTCTAGTGACACCAATAATCCTGTAGGTGTGTGTATGTGTGCACGTGCGTACCTATGCGTGTATGCGCACGTGCGTGCGTGCGTTTGTGTGCGTGTGTGTGTGACTAATCTCCTCTCACCTGGTGAAGAGCAATTTAGAAAGAATGTTTGGAGCGCCAGCTAACAGGATATCCCTGACTGTGGGCTGGGATGATGCTGGCTAAGCTGTGATACTGGAGAGACTCAATGATAACACTTACTGCACACACTGGGTGACTGAGACACTGGGTGGTAACAGGGAGGGACAGTGAGAGAAAGAGAGAGAGAGCAAAAGATAGAAAGAGATAGAGAGAGAGAGAGAGATCGAGTGATAGAGAGAGGAGTGCGACGAGAGAGAGAGATAGAGAGATCGAGACGAGATACGAGATAGATAGAGCTAGAGCGAGAGAGAGACGATATCGAAGACAGAGAGAGAGAGACAGAGAGAGAGAGACAGAGAGACAGAGACAGAGAGAGAGAGAGAGAGAGAGACAGAGAGACAGAGAGAGAGAGACAGAGAGAGATAGAGAGAGATAGAGAGTAAGAATAGAGACAGAGAGGACCTCCCACAGGCGTGTGATCCGTCAGCATGCTGAGGCTCCTGTCATCCCCTCTTCTCTAAAACTGGGTCGAGGATCCAGGATATGTGGTTACATGCTGAGATGATGGATATACAACACACAACAGGTGATAGACCTCTGGCTTCCTTCATCACCACCTTTTCTCTCTTTCTGCTATCCCTTTGTCTCCAAGCTGCAATATAGAACATCAAATACATTCAAATATGACAAACATAGCCCCCCAACTCTTGTCAGAACCTCCTGCTTTCCTCCAGCTTCAGTTTGATTGACAGCAGTTTCACAAAATACGCCAAGGAAAGAAGGCCCGCCTTGCAGAAAGAGATTGTCTGGAACGGAATTGGCTGGGAAGTAACGGGCTGCTCACTGGCACTTCCACCCAATCTTTTTGGTCTTGTTCGCTCCCCATCCAGTCATCAGAAAGGCAGAGCGCAGAGCAATGAAGACGCAGCACGAAAGACGAAAAAGGACGCAGGGAGCGAGCAAAGGAGCGCGAAACGAACATCACAGACACCCAGGACGGCCAGATGCACAATGCCTCTTCCGAACTCGACAGCACCTGCAGCACGACAAGATCCTACCCTCACTACCAGCATGACCTCATCCCTGCCACTCTCCACCTCACCTTCCTCCTTCCTCTCGACTCTCCCTTCCTCTCTCAGTTTCCCCCCTCCCTCCCTTCCTCTCTCCCCATGCCTTCCTCTTCCCTCCCTTCCTCCTTACCTCTCTCCTTCCCTCTCTCTCCCATCCCTTCTCTCTCCATGACCGCTGCTCTTCCCATGACAAGGCCTGCTTCCCAGGGAGAGGCAGGCCTTGTCACGGGGCGGATGAATCCTCCCAAACCTCCAGTCCCGAGTCAGGATGTTTCGGGGGCCTACACTTCCCAGCATGCCACTGCCCCGAGAGATGGTGTGCGAGAGGGAGAGACAACACACAACTCCTGCCGTCTCCACGGCAACGGGGGGACTTGTTTGGCTTGCTCTGGAGCAGTCTGTTTTGTAATTACCAGGTTGCACAGAGGTAGAGCGAGGGGGAGAGAGGAGAGAGAGAGAGAGAGGAGAGAGAGAGAGAGAGGAGAGAGAGAGAGGGAGAGAGGGAGACTGATGGGAGGAGAGACAAGGGGGGGGAGAGAGGAGAGAGAGAGAGAGAGAGAGAGAGAGAGAGAGAGAGAGACAGAGAGAGAGAGAGAGGGAGACTGATGGGAGGAGAGACAAGGAGGGGGAGAGAGACAAAAGAACAGCAGGGAGAGAAGTGGAGAATGAAGGAGGATCAGGAGAAAGGGGGGAGCCCGGTATTTCCAGTCTGGCTGGTCTGAGCCTTAAGGGGGCCAGGGGAGATTGCATTGAGGCGTTCCTGATATGCATAGATGAATTAAAAACACATCCATCGGCCTATCTCTCCCCAAACCCCAGCAGAAGCTTTCCAGACCTTCACTCGACACCATATCATTTAAAAAGGCCTTGATATGTTTTCAAGATTTCGTGGTTGCAAAACTATTAATTCTTGGCAATAGGAGGGGGTTTTTTTTCCCCCCAAATGAACTTGGTCAGACACATGTGTTCATGTACACACACACACTCAAAATAACCATACACAGGCCAGCACACACACACATGCACAAACACACACGTACACACACACACACCTATACACAGGTTCGCACACACATTCAGTGCACCTCCCCACCCTAACCCCCAGTAACAGTCAGATATGGGTTTTGGACATGGGTTTGCTAAGTTAAACAGCTTTAAAGAAAACAGTGTCTCTGCTTGCGTTCACCTCCCTTTTTCTGCTTCACGTTTCATCATAAAAGTTTTTCTGACAGTCAGATGGAGTAGAGCTACAAACCTTTGTGTCGGCTTGGAGCCGCAAAAAACCTACCTTGGAGACCGTTTAAGGAGACCACAGTCCCAGAGACAGAACCAAAGACCATGAGAAGACCACAGTAACTGGAAGACCCAGTTAAGAGTCAGACCCGCGTCAGTTTACACTCAATTTAGACTCAGTTTAAACTCAGTTTAGACTTAGTAAGGCCTCAGTAAACATGATATAAACTAGGCTCTTCTTGGCTGGTCTGTGTAGCCTACTTACACAGATGTTCTGGAGATTACAGTGGAATCTGAACTCTGTTAAATGTTACCTCCTCTGAAAAGCAACAAGACACCTATGTATGGGACACAGGGCTTGCATACACATTTGAGTCCATGACCTTTTATTGAGAAGATTCAAAAAAGGTTTATAAAGTGAGTTGAAGTGAGGAGAGCTCTGAGGCTACGTGCGTTTCTGATGAGTAGATGTTGACAATGCTACAGCCCGCTGTGGGAGGTATTCAGATCCCCATGGCTCAGGACTGACAGCATAAGGCAGCTATTAAGGAATATTTATTTGAATGAATCTTTTGTCAAATTAAATGGATTATTCTGGTTTACAAGGTAGTTTTTCACAAATTGCGGTTGTATATTTTGTCTTGTTCTACAAGTGCGGTGGGAGTGGAGGGGTGGAAGGAGGGAGGGAGGGATGGAGGGAGGGAGGAAACAGATGACAGGAAGAGACCATCTGGGTTC
>CAEFZP010000136.1:402500-477500 GCA_903064625.1 Mallotus villosus | reverse complement strand
ACCAGTTTGTTCCATCAGGACAATCACGCCGAGCAGGAAGTGCATCAGAGAGCCGTGTAAGGGCAAGGCTGAACCAACGTGTCTCTAATCCTGCGGGGTATAGCTCAGTGGTTAGAGCATTTGACTGCAAAGCAAGAGGTTCCCAGGTTGAAATCCCCCTTTAGGATGAAAGGTCTCAGAGCAGAACACCTTTACAGAACCACAGCAGCACAAACATGAACACTTAAGCATGCGACGAGGAGAAAACAGTAGGCAAAACCCCTTCAAATCAACCAGACTAAAGCCACGCAGCGAGCGGCCATTTCCCATGACCTTCCTCCTTCACGAACATGCAGAGGAGAGCAGCACACACACACAGAGAGAGAGAACAGGAACTTCAAATCATATTTCTTGTTCCGCTAAACACAACCATGCACACTGCGCAGTCCCTTTGAAGTTCCACATTGTCCTGTGAGAACTCGGGAGAGTCGCGAGCTGGCGTTTCAAAAAGCATGCGCACACCGAGCCGAGGAGAAGCACCGAGGAGCTCACGCGCATGCCGGGGCAGCAGAAGAACCACCCGGAAGGTTCTACCTTGCTCTTCATGAACTTGGCGTGGCTCTTGTAGAGCTCGGCGTGCTTCAGCTCCTCGTGGCGGTCGTCCGGGTGAAGCAGGCCGCCCGTCTTCAACATCTGGACCTCGTCCTCCAGGTCTCGGATGTTCCGCTCCAGGGACGAGATCTTGGTGTCCTGCACCACCAACCACCACCACCAGGGGAAGCCACAGCAGTCACACACTGTCAGAGGCCTCTCTCTCTCTCGTTGATGTAAACCTCGGTTTGCGTTCTAGGGTTTTCCGTGGGGATCTTAGGATGCCCGGAGCTACCTATAAACAGCTATCCACTCGACGGTTTGTTTTGAATGGTCTCGCGGAGTCGAGAGGAGTTTTGGTGGATACGCTTCGGAAGACAAGTCATGCGTCGGAAAGGAGGTGGGGACAGAGAAAGAAGACGACTTTGTGACACCTTATGTACCTGAAAGCAGCAAGAGGGAACAAGGATAGTCATGGGGTCAAGAGGGCTAACCAGCTAAGAAGACACTTTCATGTAGGTCTAGGGGCCAGGACGATGCTAACGTGAGCACTGCACATGATCGTTTGTTATTAGTTGGACCACCCGTAGGTCATGTATAGAGGCCCATCTAAATGCTGTTGCCAACCACTGTAATGAATCTGAGCTGAGCTGTTGCTTGTATTAGACAAGCAAATTCCTCTGCCTTCTTTAGCATGTGTAAACTGAGGCATCCTGTACCCAGGACTGTAATGCACAACGGCCTCTGGAACAGAGGTAACACCATCCTGAGTGCATTTGTACTGTATACAGTATGTTTTTGTTTTTTTCCCCCGTCTATGAGGGAATGGAACAGGGCACGTCCCTGAAGTTGTTCAGCTCCATAGGACCAGACATACATGGAACGGGAAGCCTCGGAGGAGAGGCACTGGTAATTGAATAAATGGAAGCAGGCCGTATGATGCCATGAGGCAGAGACCACAGGCAGAATGCTAGCATCTGACCTTTATTATATCCCCTGACATCAACGCGCACCCACACCCACACACCCCTCCCGGCACACACTGTACGCAGGCCACAGTTATTCGTAGGAATAATTGTGAGAGGAGAGGAGGGAAGAGGAGACGAGAGGAGAACAGAGGAGAGGAAAGAAGAGTCATTCCAAAGTGCCACTCTTACTGTACCTGCCAGATAACATCAGGATCAAAACAGAAAGGGGGCGCTGTTGTCTGAAATCACACGACACAAACATACACAATTCAGCACAGTACAAAACCCCACACACACACGCACAGCATCACAACACGACTGACACACAACAGCACACATATAAACACTGACAACATACAATTAGCTCAATAACACACACACACGTTAAACTATCCCCTTACTTGTATCTGTGTACAAGCCTCTGCCTTACTGTGTCTGGCTAGGTGTCGGGCTCTGGAATGCTACGATGCACCAGTGAAATACAGTTCCAAGCAGACCCAAGCAAGCATGCCTTTAAAACCCTGCACACATTCTATACTAACACATGCAGTTTGCTAATGGCTGGACAAATCACAGAGTGTGTGTGAAAAATAACTGTGGTTTAGCAGTAAAACATCCACGTTTGTGGAAAGCATGTGCTGACTGCATGTGTGTGTGGGTGTGTGCGCGGGCGTGTGCGCGCGCGTGTGCACACATGTGGAGTCAACTGCATTTTTCACAGCTTCCACTTACTTCAAAGAGTCAGGATGAGAGAGAAAGCTTCCATATGTGACATTTGAAACAAATTGAGTAAGTGTTCAACTCTGCATGGACCAATATGGACCCTGGGAATGGCCTCTCTACACACTTGACATGTGTGGGTCTGTACAGTATGTGTGAGTGTGTGCGTGTTTGGACAGTATGTTTGAGTGTGTGCGTGTTTGGAAAGTATGTTTGTATGAGTGTGTGTGTGTGGGAATGTTTGCAATTAGATCCTTCCTAAATTTGATGGTAGAATAAGACATGCTCTCCTTACACTAGGATTATTATCAATAATTGACAAGGTTTCTGTATGAAACTGATATGGCAGTCTGGGTGAACTACTGACCTGTAGAACAGTAAAGTAGGACAGATCTGTGTGCAGGTTCTAGATCAGTGGCAGGTCAACGGATAACATATCCTTGATCATACCAGATCATACATCGATCACTAACTAATTCAGAATTTTGGTGTGTGTGTGTATGGGTGGCTGAGCGGGCAGGCTGTGTGTGTGTGTGTGTGTGTGTGAGTGTCTGTGTGTGTGGTGTGTGTGTGTGAGTGTATCGCTATGGGACCAGCTCAGGATAGCGTGTCGTGGGCTGCTCTGAGGTGTGAGGCCTACCTTCATATCAATGACAGTCTGCAGGGCCTTGGTCTTGGTGGGGTCTGCTTGGAGCGCGTTCCTCCTGTGCAACTCCTGAGGAGGAACACGGTAGAAGTAAGCCTGACGATTCATCATCTTCTCACCTCCTCTCTCTCTCTCTCTCTCTATCTCACCTCCTCTCTCTCTCTATCTCTCTCTATCTATCTCTCTCTCTCTCTCTCTATCTCTATCTCTCTATCTCTCTATCTCTCTCTCTCACACACACATGCCGGAGAGTCACTAGCTCTCTCTTCTCTGCAGCTACTGTGTGGATCTCTTCCTGTCTCGCTCTGTTCCAGAGAGTTCTGTCCTCGTCTCTGTGAGGCGCTCTCTCCTCCTCCACCTTGTTCTGCTCCTACGTGTCCCTGAGCGAGCGTGTGCCCTCGTTAGAGGTGCTGCAGCTAGGGTGCCAGACTGAAGCTCCTCGTGCTACGATCCTGTCTCTCTTGCCACCCCCCTCTCTGTCGTTCTCTCTCTCTATGTCTAACACACTAAAGCTCTCGCTTAGCAACACTTTCTGCAAGCACATGCGCTATCGCCAAGCTTCACCTATTAATAATTGATGACAACACTGACACATAAGATGGTGTCCACATGCAGCAGTTCAAAGAACAGTATAAACTTGTCCTGAGAAGTAATCTATTATATAATATGCTCGTGAAAAAGGACTACTGTTGTCAAAAGTGAACAAGAAACTATTATGGGTTGTCTAAACCAAGTTATCACAATACGTTTAGTCTCCCACAAGAACTAGAACAACAACTAGTGTCTATATACAGAAGCCGGTGTCTAAGTTCTGAAAGCTAGAGGCTACAAGCTAGATGCTACAAGCTAGATGCTACAAGCTAGATGCTACAAGCTAGAGGCTACAATCTAGAGGCTACAAGCTACAAGCTAGAGGCTACAATCTACAGGCTACAAGCTAGAAGCTACAAGCTAGAGGCTACAATCTAGAGGCTACAAGCTAGAGGCTACAATCTAGAGGCTACAAGCTAGCGGCTACAAGCTAGGAATACAAGCTAGAGGCAGGGCTGGGCGATATGGCCATTTTTTTAATCACAATACGTTTTTACATCAATCGATGTCCATAATTATCACAATGGGGCCTAAATATTTAACAATTTACAGTTGTTTTAAAAGTATTCTCTTTAGACAGAACCTCTGAAGATTTTTTTTATTTGCAAACGATTGTATTATTGTAGTATTTGTGTAGGTAGAGGAAAACGGATAACAAACTGTATCGAAAATACATCTGATAAACGTATCATCGTCATTGTGGAAGATTATTTGTGTAGATTTTTAGGATTGTTTTATCGCCCAGCCATAGCTAGAGGTTGGAGGCTAGAAGCTAGAGGCTGGAGGGGAAAGGCTATAATACACAAGCTTAATGCTAGAGGCTAAATAATGTAATTTTATGCAGAAGGCAGGAGGCTGGGGATCATGACTCTACCTTCAAGCCGCTGCTTGACGATTAACACCGCCTCTTTGCCCAATGGGAGAGACAGACATGGAGGAGAACCAATGACAGGATCATCAGAATATCAGACGGAATGACATAAGGAAAAACTTCAGATGATCATTAGCAGGATCACACACACACACCGACACACGCACACATACAGAGAGACACACACATTGTGTGTGATATTCTGATGCATTAAAGCATCGTATCAAACACATCCACAATGGGTGTGTTTGTGTGTGGGTATGTGTGTGGGTGTTTGTGTGTGTCTGTGTGTGTGTGGGCACAATAACAACACACTATCCTAGAGTGTGTACGAGTGTGTGTGTGTGTGTACTTCTTTACTGTGTGTGTGTGTGTGGAGTGGCGAAAGCGTCGATGGTTAATGTGTGTCCGTGTGCGTGTGCTCACTCCTCATAAAGACATCATAAGGGTGTCTACGTTTCGACGCTGCCCCACTAAAGGGAAATGAAGTCATCAAAGACAGCGAGTCATCAAAGCATCTCTCTCTCTCCATATGTGTCAAAGCGCTGGGCATATGGAATGAATAGGATCAAAAGTAACTTTATATCAATGACTGCCAGAATCCCCAAACAAAGGAAATGGTCGAAAGGTTCAAGTACAGCCCCGAGGCACTGGTGTCACATTCATCACACACACAGAGAGAAGCACACACTGACCAATCATACCACAAACCCAGATGGAGGATGGAAAAAAGCTTCCCTGAGCTTTGTATATTTTCTTAAAGGTCTAGAGCCCCCCAATGGACAAATAGTGTGTGAGTCTATCAAGTCATTGACTTTTAAGTGTGCTTTCAAAAGGACAGAGACTGTGTGAAACGGCGAGAGTGTTGGACGGAGCACTCTGGATGGATGGATTGTTTAAAGAGGGAGAGAGGGAAGAGGAGGAGTGCAATTCTGTCCCGATAAAGTTTTTCCACTCAAACATTCTGTGGGATCAGCAGAGTGTGTCGGGTATGCAGTGCCCTGGGTGTGTAGGCTTTGGTGTGTGTGTTGTGTGCGTGTTGTGTGTGTGTGTGTGTGTCTGTGGCGAGGAGGTGGGTGGGGGTGGGGGTTATGACAGTTGAGAAGGTTTGTTAGTGGAGATTTGGGGCAGCGAATCAGAAGACAGCTTCTAAAGAGCCCAACAAGCCTTTGACCAATTACACTAACCACATCAGATAGCCTATCAGCCTGCAGCACAGACAGGGATGTGAGTGTGTGTGTGTGTGTGTGTGTGTGTGAGTGTGTGTGTGTGTGGGGGGGGGAGGGATAACCCCAAGACCGTACTACAGTCAGCTAAACTGTCTCCAAATACACAACAGCCTTCATGCCCTACAACACTTCTCTAATTGGCTAACCAGTCTCTTTTCCCCTTGGTTCTACTAGTATAGTGCAAGTATATACAGTATATGAGTGTGGCCATGCAAGCTTTTGTGTGACTGAAAGTAAATCTATGGGTTGGTGTGCGAGCCTTTGTGTGCATGTGCAGTGCGAGTGTGTACACGTGAGTGTTTGCGTGCGGGTATGGATGTGTGTGTCTGGGGTGTGAACGTGTGTGTGCGCCTGGTATGTGTGTATGTGTCTGGGTGTGTATGTGCGTCTGGGGTGTGTGTGTGTGTGTATGTGTCCGGGTGTGTATGTGCGTCTGGGGTGTGTGTGTGTATGTGTCCGGGTGTGTATGTGCGTCTGAGGTGTGTGTGTGTGTGTGCGTCTGGGCATGTGTGTGTGTGCATCTGGTCATGTGTGTGTGTGTGTGTGCAGCGGCCTCCTAAAGCTCATTTCTCTGCCAGTGGCAGCAGGTCAGGGCTGGGCAGGAACAGGCCAGTGGAGCGGTTGTTATTACTGGGTCTTTTGGGAGCAGGCGGCAGGGGAGAGTCGATTAGGCCCAGATTTATGCCTCCGACTGTGTGTGTGTGCGTTGGCGTGGGTGTGTATGTGTATGTGTGTGTGTGTGGGTGTGCGTGCGTGCGATTGTGTTCTTTTTAGACCGCTTTTGGCCTCCCGTCAGTCAACACTGGGCTCTTGAAATGTTTCTCTGGCAGGCTCACGAGCCATCTCTTGTGGAGTACTGCCCCCCAGTGGACAACACTGGTGCAGCACCTCGCACGTCTGCAGTACGGGGACGGCTATCCGAAGGATCAAACAACTGTACAAGCAGAGGTGTGTGTGTGGCTCTGACAGCACTAATCACACCAGGAATCTGAGCTGAGGAACCAGTACCACCCATCTCTCACACACAGACACACACACACACACACAGTACCCTGACGCCGGGCTTTAGCAGGTCGACTAGTGAGACAGAGAGAGAGAAAAGCCCCGTAGAAAGGCCTTCAGAACAGCCTAATGCACACACAGCCACATCCATCCTTACACTACCCTCTGACCTAGACCACAAAGACCCACAGTGAGCATCCAGGGAATTCCAAATTAGGAAAATAAGATAATATAAACAAAAAAACGAGGTGCTAATTTCACTTAATACAGGTCAACAAGAGCTACAGAAACCCTCTCCCTCCCTCTGCTCCCTCTCGCCCTCCCTCCCTCTCTCCATCTCTCCCTCTCTCTCCCTCCCTCTCTCTCCCTCTCTCCCTCCCTCTCTCTCTCTCTCTCTCTCTCTCTCTCTCCCTCTCTCTCTCTCTCTCTCTCTCTTCCCTCAACCCTTGTCTGAAGAGGAAAATTAAAGGTGCAGGGAGGGAGAAATTAGAGGTATTTATTATCCTGTCCTAAAGCAAACAGGGCGGGTAATTTCAAGGGGAGTAATGGCAACAGTAATCTGAGGCAGTTGGAGCTGGTTTCCGTTGAAAGTAATCAAATGAACAGAGAGTAGCCCCTCCCCTAATAACAACCCTCCACGCCGCAGTCACCCCGCCCCTGCTAACGATGACAAGTGTAAGTGTAAGGCTAAATTACTGCATTCCGGCTTGACTCATGGTGCCTACACTTAGGCTACCTAGCTATCTTACCGCTCCCTACAGCCACTCCTGGTGAACATGGTGTTTGCACACACACACACACACACACACACACACACACACACACAGGCTCTCCTTCAGCCCATCTGCAGGCTCAGACGTGTCGAGAGGAAGACAACAGCCCCTCTCTTCTCAATCAGGGCGGTCCGCATGTTTTCCCTCATTAATCACCGATTAATATTCATCCAAACAAACCCTGTTTTTCTACCCAAGAAAAACAGTCTCTCTTCCTCTCCTCTCCTCTCATCTCTCGCACGTCTCTCTCTGCTCTAGCTCATGCGCTGCTCTCTATCTCGAGCTCTCGATCGCTCTCTCTCTCTCTCGTATCTCTCTCTCTCTCTCGCCTCTCTCTCTCTCTGTCTCTCTCTCTCTCTCTCTTCCTCTCCTCTCTCCCTCTCTCCTCTCTCTCTCTCTCTCTCTCTCTCTCCCGCTCTCATACTTTCTATGTAGCACGCCCAGTGTCTCTGCTAAGCTGATGGACAGTTATAAATATCTTGGTAGTGAGAGTGTGTACTCACCTTCTACACACGCTGAAAATCCAGCTACCCGCCCCCCACACACACACACTCACACACACTCACATGCACACACAGATACACACACACTCCTGTTGTAGCGTCCAAGCATGGGCCCAAACCCCCACGCTCGCAGCTCCGAGTTGCCGCGGTGACCAAACCCCCTGGCAAGGGGAAATATCCCATCAGCCACTGCAACAGGTTACAGGGCGTGTCCTGTGTAAGGCTCTATAAGCTGGTCACATACGTGTCAACTCCCACACACACACACACACACCACAATAGCGCTAAACTAACCTAAACTACACTCAATCAAAGTTGTAAACACAAGCACACCCTCAGTGACAGCTCAGGGTCAGAAATTAAAGACTAAGAAGATTTAGGAGTTAAAAATAAACATGCAGGAGCCAGGAGACGAGAGCTGTCTATTCCCAGCCCTCAGTCTGCACACACACACACACACACAGACACACACTCACACACACACACACACACACACACACACACACACTGGGTAAGATAGCGTGATTGTGAGGAGTCTGAATCCCGGCATACAGGCTTGTCTAAAACCTGTACGAACCATAGAAGAACCTTCAGACAACAATTCCATGAACCGCGGGGTTCCAAACGACAGCATGCTGAGCTGGAAAGGGTTCTATTTAAAAGCTGTTCTATTATTCTGTTTACTCTCTCACTCTCTCTAACACACACACACACCACACACACACACGTGCACACAGGCAGGAACAGTGTGAGAGCGTAGTAAGGAGTGCAGGCTTAAATCTCTCTCTGCACTAATCTGACCCATTGATAAGACCTGCTGAGCTGATCACTACAACCAAATCAGCTTTCTGCTTTCACACGCTGCTGAACACACACACACACAAACACACACACACACACACACACACACAATTACTGAGTCTGGGTTGTGGGTGGGATATGGATCATGTATTTACAAGCAAGCTCCAGTAGGGGGTGTTATGACATCAACATACTTTCATAAAGGGAAACTACTGTAGCTGCTTTTCCAAAACGCACACACACACACACACACACACACACATCACACATATCTTAAAAAAAAGAGGCATATACATGTAATGTGTCATATGTCTAGATGTAATGTGACACACACCTCTCTCAGGTGAAGATTCTCCTCCTCCAGATGGCCGAGCTCCTCCGTAGCCATGGAGACGACCCCTGGCCTCTGTCCCCGGCCCCCCTGCAGCATCTCCAGCAGCCTCTGGATGGACTCGTCCCTGGCCCCCAGGGTCTGCTTCTGGGAGTCGATCCTCAGCTCCATCTCCTCCATGGTCCTCCTCAGGAGGGAGAGCTCTTTCGCCTGCCGCTCGTGCTCCAACTGCAGGTGGCTGAAATTCTCCTCCGCGGGGTCCTTGGGAGGGGGCGAGGAGGAGCCGTCGCACCCGGGGACCTGGCAGGGGCTGCGGGGGTGAGCGGGGCTGGAGCTGGGGCCTGGGTGTCCGTGGCTGTACAGGTGGCTGGGGCTGCCCCGAGGCCCAGGGACCAAGGTGCTGGCTGGGCTGTGCCTCTGCCCGGGGACCGGGGAGACGCCGTAGCCCGGACTGGTGGTCTGGATGTCTGCTTGCTGGTGTCTGGAGTTGTAGGTGTTGCTGGGGCTCTGTCTGGGGCTCTGCCTGGAGCCGGGGCTGGGGCTGTGGCTGGTGCCCAGGCCAGCAGGGCTGTGTCTGGGGCTGTGGACGGGACTGAAGCCCCCCCGACGCTCCTGCTGGTGAGGGGTCCACCTGGAGGTCCCTGTGAGAGCTGGAGGCCTCCTGCTGCAGACGGCTGTTCTGCTCCCTGTGGGCCCTCAGCTCCTCCTGGAGCTCTGCCACAGAGAGCAGGAGATGCTGGGGGAGGAGAGAGAGAGGAGAGGGATCTGTAACAATACATGTCCACTAGGTGGCTGCCTCAAGCAGGTGCACCTGAACATAGATGTAAGCCTCACCAGTCCTGGTCTAGACACAGTATAGAAAATGTAAAGCTGCTTTTAATCCTATCATGCATGATCCTCTTATGCCTCTATGTAAAACTACTAGTTTTGGCCATGAGAGCTTTCATATTTTGCACAGCTGTGTGGGAAATAACTGGCAGTGACCTCGTAAGAAAACAAAGACCTTTTCTACGTTTGAGCTCGTTTAGGACTTGAGATGACACACCACTAGAAACCATGGAGACGGCGACCAAATCAGAACAGTCCAAACCTGTCCCTGGAGACGAGCTCTAAAACCCAGTCGTACCCCAAACCCCAAAGAGTGGACTCCAGCAGACACGAGCGAAAACAGACACACAAACACGGCAAACAAAGCCTGACTGAAGGACATCTCAACAGGTCGTCCATCTGTGCCACCACCTCCAATGTCCCTCTGACTACACAGCTGAAGCGCCGGCGTGCGCTGGCGAAGCCGGCCCGGGCGCCAAGGACGGGACGTGTCGAGAGGTGGGAGGTGATGTTTGAAATCCATAATAGATTCAACCGTCAAAACAGCGAATGTTTAATGAGGCCCAGACGAGGACGCCAGACGAGGACGAGGGGAAGTGCTCTCCTCTCAGAGCCGGGAGGCACAGCCAGGAGGCACAGCCAGGAGGCACAGAGAGGAGGCACAGCCAGGAGGCACAGCCAGGAGGCACAGCCAGGAGGCACAGCCAGGAGGCACAGCCAGGAGGCACAGCCAGGAGGCACAGCCAGGAGGCACAGCCAGGAGGCACAGCCAGGAGGCACAGAGAGGAGGCACAGCCAGGAGGCACAGCCAGGAGGCACAGCCAGGAGGCACAGAGCCAGGAGGCACAGCCAGGAGGCACAGAGAGGAGGCACAGCCAGGAGGCACAGAGCCAGGAGGCACAGAGAGGAGGCACAGCCAGGAGGCACAGAGAGGAGGCACAGCCAGGAGGCACAGAGAGGAGGCACAGCCAGGAGGCACAGAGCCAGGAGGCACAGAGAGGAGGCACAGCCAGGAGGCACAGAGAGGAGGCACGCACAGACACTGTCTGCTTTCTGTCTGTGCTCGTCTCTGGATCCCTCTCCGTCTCACACGCGTGTGTCAAACCCACAAACACGCATAACACACACACACACACATAACACTCACACACTCACACACTGACCACACAGACGAGCAGATGGTTAAGGCCAAAAACAGAGTGGAGGTCAACACTTGGTAGATGAAGGAAAAGGTGACATTGTTATGCTAATGTGTCCGAATGTGTCATCTACTGCCAGAACCCTCCCCGGCCCAGGTGGGGCAGGCAGAGGAGGAGGTGAAAGGAGGAGGTGAAACAATAGAGGAAGCCTAAAGAGATAGAAGAGGGAGAATGAAAGGGTGTGGAGAGGGGAGCACATGCACTGTGTGACGAGTGACATGTTACGGGATGGGAACAGGATGAAAGAGAAAGAAGATGGGATGAAAAGAGATGAATGATCATGTGGAGAAACCCAAGAGACTGACTGTACCGAACCTGTGAACTGATCAATAATCAGAGCTGAGCTGTGGCTATTAATGATTACGGCTGAATGATCCTCCAGGAGGAGGCTGAAGGTGGGTGTGTGTGTGCGTGCGTGCGTGCGTGCGTGTGTGTGTGTGTGTGTGTGCGTGTGTGTGTGTGTGTCTGCGTGCGTGTGTGTGTGCGAGTGTGCACATGCGTACATGCGTAGGAGTTAATGATTCTAGCCCCTATAATCACCAGAGCAGTACTCTATGTGTTTAGTAGAGAAGACAGTACTGTCCTACAGAACACTCCCAGTAACCTCCATATGTAACCATTCTGACTCTCCCCCAGTGTCTAATACCATAATCCTCTTAACGGCAAGCACTTATTACATGCTACGTTTTAGTTTTGCTGTTTTACATGTCTTTTTTCTTTGCAAACAGCACCATCTCCTCACAAGTGTGCAGTTTGACCAACTTCTCATTCATAAGATCCATCCCAGGACAGCACTAACTAACCCAACTAAGCAGTGAACTATTCAAATAAAATGATTACATTTATTCATTATTAAGGTTATGTATGAAGTTATTCATTTGACTAACCTAAGATATGTATCTATGATCCACATTATACTCATGTACTCATTCTTACTACTTAAACAGAGTTGAAAGGCAGAGCCAATGACAGACCCGTGGCCTTATTCAGAGGGCTAACGACCCCCCTGTACCATATGCTGTCTCTGGCCTCCACCCAGAACCAAGACACAGTGTTTATGTGACAGTGAGAGACAGAGACAGATACAAACACAGATGCAAGGGGACTAAGGGGCAGAGGAGCACGAGGCAGACACAGAGGCAGAGACAGAGGCAAAAGTACCTTTAAAAGGAAGAAGCAGATAGAGGCAGACGACAGGGACAGAGGCAGCAGGCAGAGACAGAGGCAGAGAGCAGAGGACAGAAGTACCTTTAAAGGCAGAAGCAGACAGAGGCAGAGACAGAGATAGAAGCAGAGACAGAAACAAAGATGTCACAGAGATAGAGGCAGAGGCAGAGACAGAGACAGAGACAGAGACAGAGACAGAGACAGAGACAGAGACAGAGACAGAGACAGAGACAGAGACAGAGACAGGGACAGGGACAGAGACAGAAACAAAGATGTCCCAGAGATAGAGGCAGAGACAGAGACAGAGACAGGGACAGAGACAGAAACAAAGATGTCCCAGAGATAGAGGCAGAGACAGAGACAGGGACAGGGACAGAGACAGAAACAAAGATGTCCCAGAGACAGAGGCAGAGACAGGACCTCAGATAACCCCAGAGAGACGAAGCGAGGACTAGCCTCCAGTGGGTGAGCATGATTGAAGCTTGTCTTTGTTCCCTTTCAACGCCAAGTCACTTAGTATTAGCAGCCCTGCGCTCGGGCACGCATCAGAACTGTATGAATTCACTGACAACCTTGAGGGGGATTACAAAGTACGAAGGCAGAAGTGGTTCAGACAAAGCACTCAAAGGAATGTGTATTAATGGTAACTTTATTAAGAACAGCGCTATAGTGCACACCCTGAGGGCTCCAGGCTTCTGTGGGCCCTATGTCTACACCACTGACAGGAGTATTTAACAACCATGGAGGTGTGTCGAGAGTTGAGTGTGCTTGTGTGTGTGTCTAGCCCACAGCTGTCTTGCTCTGCGCTACGGTTGTGGTTGTGGTGAAATAAGGGCTTCACAGAGAACACACACACACTGATGGACTCACCTGGGTCTCATCCGGGTTGGTCCTGTACTGGTCCTTCAGTATGGAGGTGCGTCCGCTCTCCTCCTTCCTCATCCCCTTCTCTCTCTTCACTTCGGGGCTCCAGAAGTTCACACTGTTGATAGAGGAGCCCATCCTCCCATCCCTGCCCTCCCTCACCTCCCTCCCATCCCTTCCATCCCTCCCATCCCTAACCTCCATCACCTCCCTGCCCTCCCTGCCCTCCCTTACCTCCCTCACCTCCCTCACCTCCCTCCCTCTCCGCAGCAGCTCGTTCTCTCTCTGCAGCTCCCTGAGCTGATCCTGGAGGTCCAGTGACAACCCCTCTCCGCCCGCGGCCGAGCCCAGGCCCGATGCACCTCGGCCAGCCTGCCGCAGCAGCCCCGAAGGCCCCCCCGTCTGGAGATGCTGGGTGTGCAGCTCCCCGTAGGCGTCTGGGGAGTGGGCCGGGCCCAAGGAGGTGGAGGTGATGTTGGGGCTGCTGCCCATGGCTGTGGTCCGGTCTGCGTAGGAGGTCCGGCTGGTGTTGCGGGTGGTGTTGCGGCCTAGGGTCATGGTTCCTTTGGGGTAACCCCCCGATGAGCCCAGACCGTCGCGGTCACTCAGGTACACGGGTCCAGACGAGGTGTAGGCAGCGCTCAGGGACTGGACGTTCTCCATAGACATGGCTTTACCACCTGCGTTGGCGCTACCCGATTTGGAGCCCGACCCTGGTCTCTCCCCTGATCCCGACCATGTCCCTGTCCTAGGTCGTGACCCGTTCCCTGACGCCGTCCCTGGCCCAGGCCCCGACCCTGAACTAGGCCCTGTTCTCGACCCTGACACTGACCCCGGCGTAAGCCCCGACACAGAGCCCGGTGTGAGCCCTGATCTCGATCCTACCACTGTCCCGGCTTCCACGCCTGTCTTTGACGCCGACCCGCTGGCCCCTCCCAGTTTGCGAGGACCCTGCTTGGAGGACCTGGGTAACCGCGGTGACCGTGAAGAGCTGCCCTCATGTCCGGAGCCTCTGGAGCCACTGCGCATCTTGTTCTGAGGGAAGGCCTGACTGTACGCGCTGAGGCGTGTCAGCTATACATGACTGGACTGGAAAACAGATAAACGATCGTCACAAACAGAGAATCAGGTTAATTTCCCCTCAGAAAGGAGCGTCGGCAAAAAAACGCCCAGTAGGGCAGGAGAAGAAGAGTTCCTAGAAACCGCCATCTTGTTTGTCTTTCAGTGTGTCGTACTTAAAGTTCTCCTCTTTGCCCGGTTGTGCTGTTAGGTCTCTTTGGGCGATGAGAATGAAGGGATGAAGAGCCTGGTCTTGAGTCAGCGTCTGACGTCAGCCACTGAGAGGTGGATGCGTCAGAGTGGCAGTGTGGGTCTTGGTTGGTTCTAAGTTTAGATGGTAACAGTTACTGCCAGGTTCTGGGCTCTCCCACGGGCAGATGGACAAGCTGGGCATCCTGATGCTGCATGAGGACATTGTGGAAATACCTGTTCAAGCAGGACAAAGCAGGAGACAGGAAGACAAGGTGAACCTTGAGAACCTCTGAGGGTTTCAGAGACAGTGGCAGAGACAGAGGCAGAGACAGAGGCTAAGACAGAGGCTGAGACAGAGGCTGAGACAGTAGCAGAGACAGAGGCTGAGACAGAGGCTGAGACAGAGGCTGAGACAGAGGCTGAGACAGTAGCAGAGACAGAGGCTGAGACAGAGGCTGAGACAGAGGCTGAGACAGAGGCTGAGACAGAGGCTGAGACAGAGGCTGAGACAGAGGCTGAGACAGGGGCTGAGACAGAGGCTGAGACAGAGGCTGAGACAGGGGCTGAGACAGAGGCTGAGACAGAGGCTGAGGTCGGGGTACAGGTTGAGGCAGAAACAAACAGAGACAAAGAGAGAGTGATCAAGATAAGGGAGGGGGGGGTCAGACACAAGGACAAGTCAATACTACACCAGCACAGTGAAGCCCATCCCCTGAGACCAGCACAGTGAAGCCCATCCCCTGAGACCAGCACAGTGAAGCCCATCCCCTGAGACCAGCACAGTGAAGCCCATCCCCTGAGACCAGCGCAGTGAAGCCCATCCCCTGAGACCAGCGCTGTGAGGCCCATCCCCTGAGACCAGCGCTGTGAGGCCCATCCCCTGAGACCAGCACAGTGAAGCCCATCCCCTGAGACCAGCGCTGTGAGACGGGCAGAATGGGAGCTCACACCCATGTCTGGACATGTACCCTGCAACAACATATCTGCTTGATTCTCAACCCCTGTGGAATTCACTGTCATATAAACTCACTAACAGGCCAATATAGGAAGTAATATGACCACTCCTATACGCCTTATAAGAAGCACAGTGGTAACAGTTACAGTACCAATGTATTTTCTAGCACTGATGTTGGCGACAGCAGTGGACAGAAAGAAGGCGTATGCTGATAGATAAATGAATGCTGTGAGACTGGTAATATAGACTTCAGGTTTCTACCGTGGGTGGTAGAGTGATAGGGGGGTACTTCTGCCCTCTAATGTCTTTGCCCTCTGTCAGCCAAAGTACAGGGCACAGACAAGTGTGTGTGAGTGAGAGAAAGCGAGCAAGCGAGACAGAGAAAAGAGGAGAATATTTCAGAACCATGGACAGCGTACTAACAACTTTGCGTCAAGATCACATCGCTAAATCGATGCTCCGACGAAACTGAACTTCGATAAGTTACCACACACAATAGCGGTCCTACCACATTTGGCGCCCTGGGCAAGATTTATCACCAGCACCCCCCATTGCATTACGAATAGAAACTTGGAAATTAAAGTTAGAAATCTGCGCGTAGCCTATAATGTGCGTAATGTGCCAGTCTCTGATTTGTCAGTCTCTTTAGACAAGCCAAGGTGAGAGAAATCGCGTGAACGAGGTTAGAGAGGGCCCAATCAACAACTGCAACAAGATACCCAACACATGAAGATGTTGTGATTAAATGAAAGAATTGTTTAAAATTCAGTGTGACATCTCCCTGACAATGTAGACCTGGCTTGTCCAAAAAAACACTGTATAACCCGAATACAATCAGCCCATGGGGACTGCAAAAGCGGATGCAAATCCATTCCTTAATCCCTCCTCATATCTAAGAGGATTGGACGTTTGAGTCACAACCCGGTGCCACGGCTGGACGATTGGTTTAGGCTATGTCCATCACATGAACTGTCAATCCCTTGTCCATCAGAGTCTGAGTGACAATGAATTATATTGTCTCGCAGTATTCCACCTAAAAGAAAGCCGTGTATTATGTTTTCATCTCAAAACCTGAACATCTCAAGTCCTATGCTAAGTAAGTGCTATGAAGTACAGTAAAATATGAATGTATTATCTCTGCATTTCAATCATTCACACACAAGCGCTAACAGGTTAGCATATTGGCTACAGCCGCGTTGAATCAAATTTTACAAAAACTCGGCCTATAAATTACAATGATAAAATGGTGAGTCGGAGCAGCAATATTTCCTGAATAGTCTACTGGCCTTTCCCTTAAAGTCCATGAGATACACACAGTTCCACATGTTAACGCGGGGCTTTGCCATGTGTCTTAGCAAACCGTTTTTTTAAAGGAATTGATGCAAATTACTGCCTCGTTCTTCTAAAGAACATGTTCTGAATTCTAACTAAAAGTAAAACTAATTGGAACTAATAGACAATCACTTTCTCCAACCAAAAAGCGGGTTTTTTCTTATACAACAGATAGCAACTAACTGTTGTTGAGGTTAACGTTGAGGTTCGCTTGACCTCAGGCACTGCGCTACAGGTTTCTAATCATGTAGCCTATAAAATACCTGAGACAGGTGTAAAAGCTTATTGCACGTCAATACATTATGTGGACTACAGTAGCCTATGCTACCCTTCCTACGACAGACCGCCGGACCAAACAACTCTACAACCACGGCTGGGGGGATTAGTCTGACTCTAATGTGTACTACATGTATTTCTACATTACATAAGAATTAAGCCGCCACAGTACGAACTGGTATAGTTCACGTTAAAAAAGCAAAGAAAGTGCTGGAAAAATGTATCAATGTGATGTGTACCGATGTTTGTAAAACCTCCGATCCCTTACTTACCGTACAGGCCATTCTCCATCACTGTAGAGTCCAGCTCGTTTCCCGGGCAAGATCCATAGTCTCATCATTCTCGTGACTTGTCCCACTGTCAGGCCTCAGGCGCGCGCACTCGCTTACTAGCTCGCTCACCCGCCATCAGTACGGCGGCAGCGGAGACAATTAAAGGGACCGCGATGGTTAGAGATGTGCGCGCATACATCAGGCTATTAGAGAGTTCTGGAACTACAGACCAGTAGGCTAGGCCTACTGCAAGTTCTAGGCACGTAGACCATTCAAAGCCAACCGCATTCTTCGTGCACCAACGAAACAAACAGATTGTAAACATAAAACAGTATTAAACTTCAAGTCATTGGAAGTTGGGGGAGTTAATGGATCATTCCACCAGCCCCCCTCTTACCATCCACCTGACACCAACACAATGCATGTGTGTAGGCAGGGTTCGAATAAGGGGGGGATTGGGGGGGTTTAACCGCCATAATTAAGACTTGGACCCCCCCCCCAAAAAAAAAGGTGCAAACACCTTTTGGGGGGTCGATATATAAATACATACGATATATCGTTCTTACCTGTAATTGTAACCCCCCCCCTGATAGTCATTAGTGTAATTCGCACTCTGTGTCTAGCCCCAAACGCGCTCTGTTGCATAATGCGGAACTGATCAGTCATTCAACATCGATGCAGCTGTGTTGCGGTTTTTGGCGTTACTCTGAATAGTAGTTATTACATCCAGCAAAAACAGGCACAGTGAAGTCATATTTGCGTTTCATTTCCCCTTTGTTGAGTAGTAGAAACGAAATTGAAAAGTTAATGCTTTGAAGAAAGTTTAAAGTGTTTTTTGTAATTTCCATATATTTTATTTCACACAACTGGGAAAACAGACTTTATTTAAAGAAAGAAAACAAACTTTTGATAAAAAAAGCTATTAAATACACTACTTTTACAACATGAAACTCTCACTCATATTGCTGTCATATGATTGCAGGTTGTCTGATGACAACGCTGCTCTCATACTGTTCCAGAATAAGGGCTGAGCTCGTGGGTTTCTGGGCCAGGACAGCACTGACTTCCTGCACAGCCTTTTCCTCAGCTGTAGATATTTCATTTTAGGAAACACCTCATCCAGAAGAACCAGCACTGCCACGTCCACCTTTAAAACAGAAATACATGACATGGTTTAATCCCCTAATAGACAATACGATTGCCGAACACTACATGCAGCCATACCACAAACATAACGTATGACAGGCAAAATGTGTAGGCCTACTAACAGGAAATACATTAGATCTTGCTGACCTTCTCATCCAGCAGCCTCTGCTGAACCATGAAGAACGCCTGTCGGATCATACCACTGACGTTCGCACCACTCCCAGTGCCACCGCTTGTGAGGACAAACACGGTCTTTGCGCTGCTGTACACTGCATTATGGAGGTTCTCTATGCAGGACAGGCCAGGAAGCCAGTCCCTCTCTTCCAGGCAGAGACGGAACCTCCTGCGACCTCCGTTCTCAAGGTGGACGGTCAACTCGTTGTAGACCCAGTCCCTCACCGATTGGTTCTCAGTGTCAAACACCACAAACGCATCATAGTGGTCGTCATAATCACTGCCTGGTAGTTGCGAGTAGCCTTTGTGTCCGGCCCACAACAACTGAAAGCAGTACCAGAGGTCCCAGCCATAGAGGTGCTTCAAGAGGGGCAGAGCAGTGAGTAGCAAAACTAGGAAGGAGGTGGAGAGGAAGGACACCCTTCCGAAGATCTCCGGGCAGGAGCGTGGGTCCATGGTCAGCAAGCTGGCCCCCTGCAGGGACCCGCATTGCACGTGCGTGGTGAGGTGAGGGATGTGCACCGGACTAGCCCGCAGGAAGTCTGCAAACCAGGCTGTGTCACATGAGCAAACAAATGGATTCCCATGCAGAGTGAGAGTTTGGAGGCTGCTACCGTTTCTCATGGGGGCAGGCAAAGTCTGAGGTTGAAGTATTTTGAGGTTATTGTTGTTTAGGTAGAGATAGCGCAAGGCCTCCATATTTCGGAAGAATCTTTCTGGAAGCTTGCTAATCAAGTTGTAGCTCAAATCTAAGAGAGTCAAGTTTGTAAAAGGTATGTCTACATTAGGCAAGCTGGAGAGATAGTTTTTACTGATATTGAAGTGTTGTAACTGACCGAGTACTGTGATGTTCTCCCATGGGAAGTAGTTCAAAAGGTTATCGCTCAGTCTCAGTGCTCTGAGACTTTGTGGCAGATTACAAATAACCTCTTGTGAAATGGACCTCAGCTGGTTCCTGGAGATGTCTAGATATAGTAAGTTGGTGAGATATTTGAAAAACTTAAGGTAGTTGCCTCCTGAGTTCCACATGATGTGAAGATGGTTCCCGGCAAAGTAGAGGTACTTAAGGGAAGCGCTGTTTAGAGTTTGATCTATTCGCATCTCAATGTCATTGTCATCCAGACTTAGCACTTCTAAAATGGGTAGGTTATTTATAAAGCCGAAGCGGTGGCCCATGCCCCTCATCAGGAAGTGAAACTCATTGTTGCTTAGGTCTAGGGCCTTCAATGTGGCATTCAACTCCTGGAAGGCGTTTTCATAATAAAAGTCAATCCTGTTGTGAGCCATGTTGAGGTACACAAGGTTTTCCAAATGTATGAACTGCTTTCCATTTAAAGCCTGACTCATATAGTTGTAAGAGAGGTCCAAACAAACAACCCTCTCAATTCCCTTAAATATGTCACCCATTATTGAGGTAATGACATTTTGAGAAAGGTCAAAAGTCATGCTTTGATTGCAGAATTGTTTCCGGAAATCCCAAATATTTGGGATAGAGAAATCTTCCTCTGATATCTCTGTCACGTCATGTGTTGTCATGGCGGCGGAGGCTGTTGGACTTGGAGGAGCCCATACCTCACGCCTCTCCCAGATCATGGGAGGTGGGTTCAGATCATCCACCCTGGGGTAGCTATTTTGATTCGCAGACACCTGAGGCAACTGATACATGGACTTGTTGGTACACTTTGGAAGGAAGTGCAAAAGGTTCTGGGAGAGGTCTACCTTTCTCAGGGATGGTAACCGTCCGAGAGCACTTAGGTCGGAGGACTTTATAAAGTTCATTCGCAGCTCTAGGGTCTGAAGGTGACGTAGCTCTGCAAGAACTGCAAGGCTTTTGTTGGAGAGTTGTCGGAAAAAATTCCCACTAAGGAGAAGATATTGTAAGTCAGTGATTTGGCTCAGATGGTTTGAGAGCACCAGGTTAGGAAATATCATCTTTGGTTCGTAGTTGTAAATGAGACTTAGCCAGGTCAATTGACTCAGCTCATGAAAGAAGGTGCCATTACGTATGGCACCAGACAAGAAGTTGTCAGAGATATCAAGACTTTTTAATTTTCTCAGAGAGCTGAAGAGGCCCTCAGGAAATTCACGCAGAGAGTTTCCTCTTAGGCTGAGAAAGTTGAGTGAGCTGTTATTGATTTTTAAAGAGTTTGTGTGTAGCTTTAAGGAGTTGTTATTACGGCAAGGGAAACACGGCTGGGCTGCATGGTCACATCGTTGGCAGTTCCATTCAAAGTTAAGGTACTCAAGTTTTGTCATCTCAACAAATGCCTCCTCGCCTATCTCAGAGATCTTATTCTCCCTCAGATCCAGATGTGTTAGTGAGAGAGGCAACCCCAGAGGAATGGATGCGATATTGTTAAAGCCAAGACTAAGGATTTTCAGGATACTAAGATGATGGAAAACACTCTCATTGATGTGGAAGGACTGGTTGCAAGGATTGAGATAGTAACAGTTCTTACTGAGAAACAGCTGCTGAAGAAATGGAGTACCGAGGGGTTCACTTATGTTAAAGAAGTGATTATATTCCAGATCCAGAACTTCCAGGCTAGTGGGCAGCCAGGGGAGGGAGGAGAGGCTGTTCCCTGACAGATACAGTGTACTGAGATTCTTAAGGTCTATGAAAGCATCCTTGTTGATATCCAGCTGACATAACGGATTCCCCAGAGACCGAAAAGTACCAGAGGGACAGTTCCACCTGAGGTCCAAAACCTGAAGATTTGGAACACCAGAGAAAGATACTCTCTGTACCCTCTGGATCTTGGTATGACTCAAATTCAATAAGGTGACAGAGGTCGAGTGGATCCAGGAGATGTGAGTGAGCTTCCTCCGAGAGCAGTCCACGTGCTCGCAGTTCACTTCATTGTCGCAGGGGAAGAACCTGGGATCTATGCTTCCCACCACAGGTAAAAGCTGACAAAGACAAAGTAAGTACACATGATCAAAAACCTGTAAAGACAGAAGTAAATATTAACGATGGCAGTATAATTTCAATGAAGGCATTCAGGGCTGTGGTACCATTGTATAATATAGGAATTTTCATGGTTCCTTATACAGTACATATTGATTTCCAGTGGCCAAAAAGGTCACATGCTAAAAACATCCACTTGAATTGATTTTGATGTGAATTACAAACTTCCCAGATGAACCAACGTATGATCTATATAAATGAACACATTTTGCTAAAAATAAACTACTGTAACAATTTAAAGAAATTGTACTGTATGTTAACTAAATTACATGGAAGTGTTTACCTTCAGTAGAAAAGAGAAATAAACAAAACACTTACCATCATTGTTTTGGAATAATCATCAACAACACGTATGACCCTCACTTTTGCTTTGACTTGCAAATATTGGAAAATGGTTCTAGATATTTGAACATCCACCGTGTATGAAGTGTTTGGAACAGACGAGTCCCTCAGTTGTTATGATCTACTGTACGTACCATTCAATGGGTTAGTTTGCCTATAGAGAAGTGAGAGTATGTGATAACCTGTCATGTGATAACAAAATGAGCTCATATCTAATCAAGAGGGGATTGAACACTCTAAACACGATCTTGAATATTCTAAAGCCTTACCTAACTGCAACCTATAAGACAAAGTAGAGAAGGAAAAAGTATCTGAACTGAGATTATCTAGAAATTACATTTATTGGGTACTAGTGGTGTTTGCTTCTAACTTCATACATTAAATTCAAAATGTCCATTGCCTATATTGATCAAATAAAAATAAATATGTAAATAACTGTTGTTTTGTCTTTTTGTCTTAAACAACACGTGATTTAACACATAATTGAGAAATGACAGAAATATAAACCCTGACAGGGACAGCAGAGTTAGTCTTCCTTCAGATGAAAATAGGAACTAAGAAAGAACATGACCAATAGGAGAGTACAATAACAAAGATAGTTAACCTTTTTATTTAAATATGAATGATGGTTTTAATTTCCTTACCCAAGACAGTACATCTTCATGCATACAATATATTTTCAATAGTGTATGTCCCCACAATCACATCATGTATAGATCAGACTTTAAGGCTATTTTGAAATATTTTCATTCTGTAAAATCATTTCTGAATGGTGGTACCCCTACAGAAGCCCTTGCAAGTAATAATAATTTTGATGAAATTACAAACCTCACCAAAATATTTTTGACTGTTCTGGTTTTGAAACATTTAAAAGAATATGACTACATTCTCTAATGGAATTGTGATTCAATCCAAATGACAACGAAACAAATAGATGAAATGGGCAAGCCCCTGGAGAGTTCGTGCATATAAAGTCATTGCCTTTAGGTTCAGTTCCCCCAAACTCAGCGCTCCTTTTGGACACTAATAGTTTTAGGCAGGTGTGCTTCCTCATAGCGCTCACACCACCAAGCGTTGCGTTCACACGCTAGCCGCTCTAGCATGGCCACGCCTCCTCCCGTCCACGGCGTCACACACCCAGGTGCCGTGTCATCCACAGGGCGATGTTCATGAAACCGTCCGACTCGGCGTCCACCTTGGAGAGGGAGTGGTTGTTCCCTGGGTACCATAGCAACCTGAAAGACAGCCATTCGTGTAGGAGTGAGTCCCAAGGGGCTGAGGTGAGCTAGCGTTTCACCACAACTACTTGGTGTGCTTGACAGCAGAGGGGCCCCCCCCCCACTCACCTCACAGGGGCCTTCAGGGCCTTCAGGGCTCGGTAGTACTCTATGCCCTGCTTGCTTGGCACACGTTTGTCCTCCTCTCCAAGGGTCAATAGCACAGGAGTCTTCACCTGGGCCCCAGAAGGCACAAACACACAGTTACAATACGAACACATTCAAGCGCACACGCAGTGGGACATTCACAATAAGTCCTGAGGGATTTCACTGAGAGGAATGAAGCTTCATTGTATAGCCATGTGGTGTGTGCTTTCCCCATGCCAGCTTACCTGGGAGACATATTTGATGGGGGACTTGTCAAGCATCTGTTTCCAGACAGCAGGATCTGGCAGGCAGTTTGGACTGTAGTCATAACCAGCCTCCACCATGCACCTGCTCACACAAATACAGAGGCACACATTGTCACAAGAAACAGAACCAAAAAACAGAACCACTTCTACAAGAAGCAGGGGTTAGAAACGGAATGTGTCACAACACTGATGCTGTGAGCCTGTGTGTGTACAGCTAAATACTCCAGAGAAGCAGTAGACATCACCTCTGTAAACAGCCCCACAAACCCTAAAAAGTCACAAGGTCGTTACTAGGGCTCATTTTGAACAAAAAGATTTGACCGATAAACGACGGTCGTTGACGACCTTTAACCTACAAAATTCAACATGTGTAGTGTCTGTGACCCATACAAAAAACACCAATTAAACTGTGTACCAGTCTGGGATGTCAGTACTGCCAAGCATGGAGGCCAAGTTGATGACCGGGTTGCGAGCAACGCAAGCCTTGTAGAACTCTGGATACTGGCCAATCAGATGACATGCCAGGAAACCGCCATGGGAGCCCCCTGAAAGCGCCACCTTCTGCTTGTCAAATGCAGCGTCCTCTAATACGCTCTCAACTGCAAACTAGTGTCAGAAGAAAAGATAGAACAGTGAGACAAATTATAGCTCATGATTGAGGAAATGGATGTGTGGGATTGAAAGCATGAGAAAGTACAAATATTGTAGAGGGAAAAAAAAACGATCTGAATCTAAAACTGAGAAGAGAGCACATGATAGAGTTGAAACAACAACAAAAAACAGTAAAACAAAAAGACACTGTTCTGAAAACAAAACGGTGACAGGTTACAGTAACCAAGTTTCCTCTTTTCCCCCCCACTTCCTCACCTGGACGTCCTTGACGTCCTGAGAGCCCACGAGGCCTGGCAGGCTGAGGACGCTGTCCTGGCCGAAGCCTATGGAGCCCCGGTAGTTCACTGAAACAACACCAGGTCCAGCATGCCACGTGTCAACACAGGTGAAGCTCTGTTCAAACTGCCTACTGTAAGGATGTCTAGTGGTGGTCATTCCAAAACGCGTCAACAGAGAGACGCACATTTTACATTTGAGTCATTTAGCAGACGCTCTTATCCAGAGCGACTTGCAGTTAAGTACAGGGACATTTCCCCCGAGGCAAGTAGGGTGAAGTGCCTTGCCCAAGGACACAACGTCACATTCACCGCCAGGGAATCGAAACCGGCAACCTACGGTGTACTAGCCCGATTCCCTAACCACTCGGCTATCTGACTCTCTGCCATCCTGCCAACAGGAGCACGCTAACACACTGCTGCTGTCCTGAATTGACCCCCTAATAAGCTTAACTCCTCTGAGTGACATCCTCCCCGTGAACAAGGGGGGGGGAGAGAGAGAGAGAGAGAGAGAGAGAGAGAGAGAGAGAGAGAGAGAGAGAGAGAGCGAGAGACCTACTCATCCACTTAAACAAAGACTTGTCTAGTCTTTGGCTTATGCTGTAGGTGCCTGGGTTCCATACCAGGTCAAACAAGAGTTCTTCCAGTATGAAGGGATGTGATGGAGGATCTCCACTCACCTAGCAACACGGCGAAGCCCATCCTACACAGAGCAGAGCAGGAGAGGAGCCATTCTGCCACAAACACTGAGTGAGGTCCACCTGTGAGAGAGAAAGATGATGAATACCCAGCATGCAGTCAGACTCATGCCGCCCCACACACACACACACACACACTAAGGTGACCCACCATGAGGTGTGACGATGAGAGGCAGCTTCAGACCCTCCTTCATGTCTCTTGGTTTCAGCAGCAGAGCGTCAAAGTCCAGACCAGCTGCAGGCGACAGGACAGATCATGATATAGTGTCCGTTCTGTTTTCAACCCATTCAGACACTGAACCCCAAAACAGATTTAAGCCATCCCGTCTTTAGAACAAAGGTGGTAGGGTGCTCTCACGGTATTGGCTGTTATCTTGGTCTGAGGGCGGGGTGAAGTTCAGGACCTGCCAATCGATGTCAGGCTGTGTCTGAGCCTCTTCGAGAGTAACCCATGTCACTTCCTCCTTGGAACCACTCGGTGGCAGGAAACCCACTCTCTAAACACAGGAGACCACATCAAGGCCTCAATATGGGCTCAATTCTAAAGAAAACTGTGGAACAAAGCTCTAGTAACCAACACATGCTGTCTACTTCACATTTGAACGTTCATAAGTCAAGTAGAGTGTAAGTCGTATTGTCCAAGCACCCTTCCCTCTGCTGAGAAGAGGACATGAGGCCTACCAGGTGAACATGAGGCCTACCAGTCGAACATAAGGCCTACCAGTCGAACATAAGGCCTACCAGATGAACATAAGGCCTACCAGGTTGGGGGGGGCAGTTGGGGGCAGAGCAGCTGACCACCATCAGGTTCCTCTCAATGGTCAACAGCGACCAGCTACCGATGTCTGACTCTACATACAGGGAACACACACACACAAGAATAAATGAGCTGGCACACCAAACCAGCAGAGTACTGTCTGTCTATGTAGGAGAAGCAAAAGCAGATGTAGAATATCAGCATGAAGACAGTCAAGACCAGAAACTACTTGGAAGACAAGGGCAGGTTGAGGCAAACACACTGATGAACTCCATGCAAATGATGCGCTACCCACTCACTCGATGACGTCAGCGAGGTGATGACCCCTGTGGTCGTGTCCACTGACAGCAGCTCCTGGAAGTGATGACACATTACCAACCACAGATTTGCTACAGTGCGAAACCAATCAAACCAAATATATTCATGTCACGACGTTCCAATATCAGTTCTCCGCAATACAAAAAGGAGCTACGGGCTCCAAAGTTTTGGTGGGTCTCCATGGTGACGGGATGTTTCCGTGGTGACGGTGCGTACCTTGCGGCTGCGCTGGGGGCAGGAGAGGAGGACGCGCTGGCTGTCAGATGACCAGCACAAGGGGGACAGCTTGGAGCTGTAGATACCGGCGAAGCCATCTACACCCGCCCACACACACACAGACAGACGTCAGAGTACATACACACACTTATTGGTTCACACTTACTTGTTCAGACATGCCGACACACACACACACACACACAGTTCCTTACCCTCTCTTGCTCGCTTGACTATATCCACCACCACCGAGGTCTTTTTGGTGTACCAGTCATACTACAAGCACAGGAAAGCACAGTCAATCCAGGGTCTCAGTCTCAACTAGAGAACACTAAACACTGTTGGTCTGGTTCAGCTCAGACATGAACACCGATGAACTGATGAACCTCAGGCGCAGTCGAGAGAAAGATGAAAGAGCCGTCTCACCACACACAGCTTGCTGCAGGGCTGGTGGGGGCCGTAGACGGCACACTCCAGGTAGACGATCCTGCACTGGTCTGGGCTGAGTCTGGGGGAGCACACTGCACTGGAGCCTGACGACAGCTGCTCTGAGGGGCACAATACACACACACAGGTCAACGCAAACACCTAGAGGAAGTGGTGATACGCACATGAGATACGCGCATGTCTAATGGAGTATTGAAACCAGACAGGGAAGGTATAATATTAGTATTATACTTAAGTATAACATAATACCCCTTACCACATTTCCCCCCGGTCAGATCCACGTAGAATAGGGAAGACCTTCAAAGTGATGCATGGGTAGAGAGCATCAAAATATATCAATCAAACCATTTTTTACATTAGCATTGCAACATTTGGCAGAGGTACACCAACAGGCCAGGAGAGCTGTCACTCAACATCTCCCGCCCCGGAGTCTTTAACAACCAATAGAAAGTGCTTACCTCCTGTTGGGGCAGAACTTGAGTCCAAGTCTGAAAGGCTCGTGCCACCAGCCCACAAACACCACACCAGTGTCCCCTGGGGCCCAGAAGGCCTGCAGGGTAGGGACAGCAATGCTGCAATTAATGTCCAGCCATCTAGATATAGTCATTGAGTGAAAAGGCAACCCAGACACACACCTGTCCAGGAGAGATGTCTTCAGGAAGCCCCTCCAGCACAGAGACGTTACTGCCCTCGATGTCCAACACACACAGCACAGGAGCACTCTTACTGACCAGGGTCTCCCCCCAGTCCTCATAGAAAGCAAACTGCTCCCCCTGCCAGAAGGAGTCAAATACACAAGTAGAGAAACGAATGTGGCTAAACACTCCGATATGACACCATCGCAAGATGTGGCCTTGAGGCTGAAACTGGTACTGTACGTGTTCAATATGTAGATTCATTTCCTGTTTACCTTAGTGACTTCCTTCTTTTCCATTTTCATAGCGTCTTCCTCATCCCCGAGTGAACTGGACTCTGGAGACTCTGTCTGTACACCCACAAAGACACAGTGAGCCCAGGGTTTTAATAGTTGGTAACTCGTGTTTGACCCGTTAGCCTTTTTGACTTTCTATATTTCCTGACCTGGAAGAAGGACTCTGCCTTGGGTCTCTTTCTTTCAGCCACATACAGCAGGTGGGTTTCGGAGTGCGACCACACCAGACAGCCAAACTGATCTGAAACACAACAAGCCAAAGTCAAAAAACAACTCGAACTGTCTAAAATAACCCTTGCTATTATTGAGTTAAAACAACATCCAGTAATACACAAGTCATCAGCCTGCGCTCTGATGACAGAGGTCTATGGTCAGTGTGATGAGTGATCTGTTGTGTTCTGGAAGGTAAGAATAAGGGGGGATTTAGAGAACGTTCCAGAACAGGCCTCACCGTCCTCATAGACCTTCCCGTGCTTCTTCAGGGCGGTCAGGTTGATGCTCTTCACCTTGATGTTCTTGCTCCAGACCTGAAGGGTCGAGGGGGGGGGACAGCACACAGAACAGTTCCCAGTTAAATCATATAAAGACACAAGGCAGAAGAAAGAGCACACTGCAGAATATTACTGACAACAGATGCTGTGATGAAAAAAAAACAACGATTTCCACAGTGAAAGATCTACGCCTCTTTTTGTTTTGTTTAATGTCAAATAAGAAAAAAGCAACTCAATGTCACAAATGTGGCTACCCACGTCGCCCCCTCACCTCCAGAAACTGTTTGTCCTCTCCTTTGACCGAGCATTCTCGAACCACAGCTTTCATCTCACCAGAAGGAGAGTCTTTACTCAACAGCCTGGTAGAGAGAAGAAGCAAACAAACCTTAATACACGGCACAATCTAAATAAAAACTATTACTTCTCAACACATAACTTAAGCTAGTATATGTCTGTTTCATAGAACTATCTAAACTCCAACATTTCTGTGTCTAGGCTACAGCCAGTGACATGATGTGACGTCAAGACACTTAACATTTGGTGAAATAACTGACAAAACGTCCACATACTCTCCTTTGGTCTCCGTGCAGTTTCCTGAGGGCCCCGAGTACACCACTGACTTCTCATCATGAAACACAATGTACTGACGGCAGAATTTGACATTCTCATTCCTCTCCAGGTCACGTTGACTCCATTCTGGGGGAAAACATGGAATCAAAACATTGATGATGTATCCTAAAAACACGAGCAAGTGATTCTGTGGAACAGAACGGCCCTGTTAGTGTGTGTGTGTGCTTTTAAAATGTAACATAATCCCCAATACAATATACAGCCCAACATGAAATTATAATATATTTGCTATGGTTCACAAAAATGTATTTGAATACATAAGCTTTCCCAGATACTACCAACAGATATTTAGGCAACCAGAATAGTCTTGGCAACTCTAGTCTTTAATTTGGGGCAACATACAACATGCATCGGAAAAGGTCAAACACACAAAACAGGCACTAGTATACCAACATGCAAACCCCCCAGACAGACGCCAAAACACATACCTGTGTAGATGTTGCTGTATTTTCCTCCGTATTGGGAGGTGATGACCGGCCCTACGTCGGCTCGGGACAGAGAGGGGAAGAGACTCAACTCTCTGTAGAGTTTAGAGATGTCCTCCGGATTGGTCATTACCTTTCCATAACATACAACAGACGCACTGAGACGTCGGACCAAGGATGTACACCGACTTACAACACGAAATGTTACTGATCTGTACATATCCCTACGTTTACGTAAGGTAGCTAGCTAGCTAGTTCTAGGCTAAGCTTGCGAAAAGGTTTCAAGGAAACATCCGATGTCTACTCGAGCAGTATTATCAAACGTTCTAGATACTGTAGTGTAGACTAGAGATACTATAACCAGGAAGCAACACATAGACAGCCAGGTAGTTGATGATAATGTGCTAACTCGGAAAACATTGGTAGTTGTATGTAGTGGAAACAAAGTTGCTAGCAAGCTGCCTTAATATAATGAGAAACGTCTAGCTAGCAACAAAAGGTGTCAAAGTTAGCGTAGCTAGCGTTAGCTAACTTTCTAGCTGGTACATAGCACGCCACTCAAGAGCTATTTAGTCTCGCTAAATAGTTATCTTTGCTACTGTAACCAGCAAGCCCTATCAGTACTCCTAGGCTTACTAACAAAAAATAACATAGCTAGTGCTAGCACTGTTGGCTAACTAATTTCAACAGGTGTGCCTCTCAAGGCTGAAGTTCCCAGACAACTGTCACCACTGAACTGTTCAGCGAGAAAGCTAAACTAGCTAGCCTACTTAGCATTACAAAAAATATCCTGCTAGTTAGCCAGTAGCAAGTAGCTAATGTAGCTTGAAAGCAGAATACCCTATACTGCTACTCTTCGTAGCATATCAACTACAATCTAAAACTAACTTTATACAACAAACTGATAGATATATGCTAGTTAATGTGACATGTTCCCATAAACATACCTCCATTGTGGTGTTGACAAGTTACCTCATCAACTCAAAGGTGTGATCTACTTCATGCAGCGCCGCAGGCGGCTGACTTGAAGAAGTGCATGCCGGTTAGAATGTTTATTTTTATTATGCCAAGGTATCAATTATGCATTTACATTACATTTATTCATTTAGCAGACGCTTTTATCCAAAGCGACTTCCAAGCTTTACAAAAAGTGCATAGGTGAATGATCATAAACAACGAGATAGCCCCAAAAACATTGCGGGTAGCCAAAGCATGAGCATAGATTGTGATAAGCAAATTGCCAATGGGAAGAAACACAAGAGCAAATAAACACAACAGCATGTAGTTAAACAAATTACAAATTAAGCATAGCAGTTGATTTGACAATAATTCCTGTAAATAAGAATATAATAATAATAAGTCCTCTGTCCAAATGTTTATTACTGTAAGGGAGTCAATGTCCCTTCACATATATTTTCGACATATTAAAAATTGACACGAGGTTCATATAAATGCCTTTTTTTAACTGAAACTGAAGAAAATTTAAGGTTCTAGAAAGGGAAAATGTAAGTGATTTGGTTCATACATGGGGTGATTTTTGTAGCGGACCCGTCTGTCAGTCAGCTGTGTGGAGAAGGTGGGGTCACAAAGAGCCAAGATGGCGGATTTTGAAGAACCGCTGTCAGATGAAGAGAAGGTAGTCAAACCTTATTATTAACTGAAATGCATGCATTGCTTCTCTTTTGGGATATTTTCCATCAGTCATGTCATAACAACGAATAAGAAATTCATAATTGTATTGAACTTCACTCTTACGAGCGGAACCCGAGAGGAAAAACTTGGATTAGCTAGATTTGCTAGTTGACCAAGCTAACTTCTGCCTGATTTATTTGCTAGCCTTAGCTAGTCGACTGCTAGCTAGCGTGTTTTTGGTCATGTTTTGTTTACAGTGAAACAAAATGGCAAGTTACATCATTGTAACTAAATCGGCCGCTTCGATCATGGACATGACTTGCTTTAATTCGTAGTGCTACCTAGCAAGATAGTGACCAATCCAGGAAGTAGCTAACCAGTTTGCTTCATTGGTGGAATGTATGATGTTTTCGGCACTGCCTGCAGGCTATGAAACATCATATTTTCTGGGTCAAACGGATTGAGTTGCCACTCAAAGCTCCCGTTAGCTAGCTTCATGTGTCCTGACGTTTGCATGTCTGTCCTTCTCTTTCCCGCTTCTCGGTGTCACACACTACTGTAGACAGTGGTGCCAAGTCTAATTCAACTCTTCTGTAATGAGCTAAAGTCACGAGCAGTGAACGTTCACTCCAAGAGGCTAGTTCTGTGATAGGTATAGCAACATTTAGGAATAACTTATTACTTATTATTAGATAAGTAAAATGAAAACAAAAAAAAGGTTATGCATTTTTCATGGTTGACAAACCCAAGGCCATTAGAGCTGTAGTGTCTGGTTTCTTTCCTGTCTTGTGTTCTCTTGCTTGATAAAATGTAAATTGATAAAACGGTCAAATTAAATGTGTGGTTGGCCCATGAAGTAACCAACTTGTCCCTGCAGGTCCGCATCGCGGCCAACTTTGTGACCCATGCTCCTCCAGGAGAGTTCAACGAAGTCTTCAATGGTAAGAAATCACAAGGATCGTTTAAACATTAAAAAAAAATATATAACGCTCCAATCACCAGGATGAAAATAGAAGGCTTACGTAGTTCTATTTGTATTTGCGTGTAAACTACAGTGTGGTGCAGTAAGAGTTTGTTTTAGTTGAACCTTGGTTCCATGAGTTTGGCTTGTGTTTGTCTATTACAGATGTGCGACATCTCCTCAACAATGACAAGCTGCTCAGGGAGGGAGCTGCCCAGTGAGTAACTCTGGGTTACTGGGGTAAAGCTTTATTGGTCATTAACTACTACTTGTTTAGCTTTTATTGCTAATTCACGACATATCCTGGCTTTAGATTTCTGATCGGCCCACATCATAATGATGATTTCTCCGTATTTTCAGCTCTTTCGCCCAGTACAATATGGACCAGTTCACTCCTGCCAAACTAGATGGCCAAGATGAACAGGTAAGATGGGTTGTTTAATTAAGGCTCACTTCTCAACAATGCAGTGTGTTGTCATCTGATGTCATTGTCCTTCCACCATGAGGATTTAGTTGAGGGGGTTTGTCTCGCCGGATAGTAATCCTGTCATCCCGTGATCTCACAGTAGAAAGCCGCCCATGCCTCCTCTCTCCAGGTCCTGATCACGGAGCACGGCGACCTGGGCCAGGGCCGTTTCGTGGACCCCCGGAACCGCTTGTCCTTCAGCTTCGACCACCTGAGGAAGGAGGCGAGCGACCAGCAGCCTTGTGAGGGAGAGAGCGCCCTGCGCCCGTGGAGAGACGCCTGCGACACCGCCCTGAGTGCCTACGTGAAGGAGCACTACCCCAGCGGAGTCTGCACGGTAACACACACACATGCATATACACACACACACACACACACACACAATAATGACATCAGTGTTGAAGTCTGCAGTTGCGAGCCTATGGAAGCAAATCAGTGCCATAATGTTTAGAATTTTAAAAGGCATCGAATACTTAATATTGAAATTTAAACAACACTGAGTTCTCATCTGAATATTTTTCAATGTAAAATAAAATTCAGGTTGCTCAAATTCGAGCCCAAAAAAATACATCTTAAAAAATTCAACCATAAAAAATTTGACCCTGTCAAATTCTAGCCGAAAATCTTCCAGCTGAAAAATTCTAGCCCCCAAAATTCTAGCCTATAAAATTCGACCTATCAAATTCGACCCGAAAATGTTTTTCCATACGAGCCTAACACAAGTCCCTTTTACATCTGGCAGGTATATGGGAAAACAGTTGACGGCCAGCAAACCATCATCGCCTGCATCGAGGGACATCAGTTTCAACCCAAAAACTTCTGGTACAGAATCCAAAAGAAGTAGTCAACACCAAGACCATCCATCACCTGTCTGATATCGGTCTATATTCATCACCTCCGTTTCCATGTCCCTGTCTCAGGAACGGACGCTGCAGGTCAGAGTGGAAGTTCACCATTGGTCAGTCCACTGCCCAGGTTGTGGGGGTATTGAAGATCCAGGTGGGTGGGACTAACCTTCTTGAGATACAATAAAATACACACTCACTTTCATGGATCATAAAAGAAACATAAGTGACATTGTTGATCACTCTGTAGGTGATGAATATTCTCTCTCTCTGTCTAGGTTCACTACTATGAGGATGGGAATGTCCAGCTAGTCAGCCATAAGGAAGTGGAGGAGTCAATCACCGTGACTGTGAGTGACTGAGGCCCAGACAACCTGCCTGTGGTTTCCTCTGCCTGCTATTGTCTTCATTCTCTAGATGTCATGGTTTAAGTGACAAACTGATAGAGAAGCTGCTATGTGTGTTTCTGCTGCAGCAAAAACCATCCTGTGTGCCAGTATTTAAAAGGCCAGTTTTGGTTATGAGCAGTCAATGCAGAACCTTTTGAAAAACATACTTTTTTCTTCTTTCTTTTTTTTAAACCCTCCCTAGAATGAGAGTCAGACAGCCAAGGAATTTGTTGATATCATTGAGAATGCTGAAAACGATTACCAGGTAAGTGTTTTACAAATGTATACATTTTTCTTAAATGTCTCTTTTCTTTAAGTCGTGGTTATTGTAATGTTTGCTAACATCTCTCCACACCTGTCCAGACGGCCATCAGTGAGAACTACCAGACCATGTCCGACACCACCTTCAAGGCCCTGCGTCGCCAGCTGCCAGTCACACGCACCAAGATCGACTGGAACAAGATCCTCAGCTACAAGATCGGCAAGGAGATGCAGAACGCCTAGCTGTCGTGCCTGAGGGCCACACTGCAGCGGATCACACACACACACACACACACACACACACACACACACACACACACACACACACACACAAGGACTAACCAAAGCAAATATATATTATTATGGGTAAAAAGAAAAAAAAGATGCTTCAGATTCACAGACTGCAAGGCGGTGTTGTCTGTTTTGGAAGGACACGGTTGTGACTTGGAGAAAGATCTTTGGGTCTGACTTGTAAGTTACAGGCAGAAGGGCTGAGGTCAGCATTACAGGAATGCGGCTGAGGTGAGCGTATTCCTGAGGTCGCTGTGTGTCAGGACTGCACATATCTATTCGAAGCCGTTTGAAACTTACCCGTTCACACGCGTAAACACCAGTCTGGTGACATTCGATTGGAGACTGTAAACTTACGGAAAGGGACTTTGCTTATCCACTCGTGTGCAGATCTGTAATCACTGAAGTATAGCACCAGGGCATGTTTAGATGTAGTGGAACTGGGCAGCTGGCAACTGCATTCATTAAAGCACACCAAGCCCAAAGGAAGCAGGGTCTGATCTGACCCGGGCACAACCCTGGCACAACGCATAGGATTTAGACCGAGTAGATTGTAGTAAAACAGAGATCCGTTTGGTCCTCCTTAGTAGCCATGCCTCTGTGTTTGTGTAAGGCCATCCCTCTTGGAGGATGTGTGTGAGTGAGGTGACTGTATTTGAAGTGTAGTTGTTGACATTGGGTACCATGACGACATCTCAACTGTAATTACAGCCCTCCAGCTGGATACTGATGTGTGTTTCAAATTTCAAAAGGCTGGAGACTTCAAGGGACAAGGGAACATTATTTGTGTTTCTCTTTGTGACATATGTGCTTAGTGTCGTGAAAGCTGCGACGACTGAAAACAGTTTCTCTCTTTCGTTTTCTGAGTGTGTGAATGTCTCCACGTGGTTGTATCACCTTGGCAACAGCTCCATTGTTCTAATGGTCTCTCTTAGTCGAAGGGAGACTTGTGTCAAACTAAGATTTGCTCGCCAACATCTCTTTCCTATGGTAAAGAATCCATACACACAAGGTTTCACCAATCTTATTATGCTCAGATCTATATTTTAATACATGGGTTTCTGTTGAATCGAGTCTTAATGTCACCTATCTATCATGCTCATTTGTGTTTAAATTGACACCAGAAGAATACCAAGTAGCTTTGTCATGTTTAAAAGAAAACCTTAATGTACAACACACACACCCTTACTAGCGAAAGGCAGACTCTGGACGAGGTGTTACTCGTGAGTCTGTTCCGTGCTCTAAATCTCTCACATCACTCTTCCCACTCTGCTTCAGGATCTGCCCCATTCTGTGCAAATAAATGGATCTGTAATCATGGCCTGCTTGTGTGTCAATGTCTCTGTTTCTGCCTGTTTCCTGCTGGTTCTAACCCTAACAGGCTGTTACATGTAGCTGCCGTTTAGTCGTCGTATCAGTGGCCTTTCTCCTCAGCTGCAGGGAGTTTGGCTGATTCTCCACAAGACAGAAGTGTAACAGGATAAGGTAGATATCTATGGATTGAAAACGCTCGATTACTTTGTGCAGTTGTAAGACACGAGATAGCATATTTATTTGGAAATGCGTTAGATAAAGTTCTGATGGGACAAAATGACAGATGAAAGAAACAGATGCAGTAACAGTTCTGCAGTAGGCTATCATCAGAATAAAGATCGATGCTCTCGTTTCTGATCCAGCAAGGCAAGCACCACGGTGCCTTTAACTGTTTCATTCCATAAAAATAAACATTCACAAACAAGACCCATAAGCTTCAGTAAAGTAACAAGACATTTGTTAGATAAAATACATTAAATTGGTTTAATGTGTAGGAAAGGACAACAGTAGTACAGTACTATTCCAACCTGCAGTCCTAATCTGGCGAGCAGTCACTTCTTGACTGAACTTTTCTCTCCAAGACATCATGGATGGTTCACACTGAATTTCATGTAAACAATATCGTAAGACACGAATTTGGTCCCTTTTAGTCAAAGTAGCGACACAATTGAATGTTCCCTGAATAGAAAGTTTGAATTTGAACTGGAGAATGTCCCTAGGCCTAGTGCAAGGTTTTCAACAAGGACAAGCTTCAGTGTATTCATGACTAAAAAACATATAATGACTAACAGTGACATGTACAGTACATGGGCATCATGCAGTTACCGGATATGATTAAAATGAAGAGCACTCACAACTTATGTGTATCTATTGCAAAGAAAAGTATTTTTTTACTATTTACATGTGCTTTAGTTAATGTTGTGCTTGTGATTTGATATCCTACACAGCTTCTGTATGGTGTTAGTTAATAATGCGGTTCATGCCTATTTCAGTATACTACAGTCTACTCTCATGTCTTTCTTTTTCTTTTATTTACACATATTTATGTTGAGACATCTCGGTAAAGTCTTGATATTGGCTCAAGCGTAGGAATGGACAGCAACATGGATGTGGTTCTCATCTCCAGGTCACTGGACCGATGTGGGTGAACTCGAGTGGATGTAAATGAGATGTTAGTGAGGCTGTATTCACTGTAAACTGCCTGGAGGATGTTTCTTCTTCTTGACTTTCTGAAGATAACGTGTCACATGACTGTTCCAGGGTGTGTCATCTAAGCACCCTCTTGATTTTGGTGGCGTTCTTTTTTAGTTAAGACATCTGTATCATGCACTGAGCTCTGACGTGTGAAAACAACTGAACTAAGATAAATATGGTGGCTTTTATAGAAAGCTATGAAAAATAAAAATACTAAATATTAAAATCTCTTAAAAAAATTATATATATATAAAAAGAACTAATGACTGCAATAAAGATCCTGAACCAAAAAGTTAAACCAGGAAATTCTATATATTCTTCTAATTTTAACTAGATTGTTTCCGATTGTTTGTAAGTAGTAACGGGGGTAAGGAACATTTTTGAAAATACTTTTGAACAATATGCAAGGTAGTTCTGGTGGTTAGTGCTTATAAAATAAGGAGGACTGTAATTACCACCCGCGTTAGAACCAGACAACTAGCTCCTACCAGACATTAGCTGCTGGAGGAGAGCACTATGTCTTGCTCCTTGGCTCCCTCCTGCCCGTTGCTGAGTCCACAGCCCCCTGTCAGCTCTGGGAAGAGACTGGCCCTCGCTGGGGGGCCTGGGGAACTCGGGGAGGGACTCATACCAGGCTTCTTGGGAGGGATAGGGGGAGGGTGGCTGCGAGGGGTGAGGGGGGAGCGGATGCCCGGTGAGAGGGGGCCAGGGGAGGACTTCCCACTAGAGGCCGGAGGGGAGGCCGCCAGGCTGCGGTAGTCGGTCCCAAACGGGGAGCTGTTGAGCGGGGGGAGCTTGGTGCCGGCCTGCTGGCTGGTGAAACGAGAGAGCACCTGGGTGACGGTGTTGCGGGCCAGCTGCTTGGCTGCTGTGTTTTCGGGTGGAGGGGGCACGGGGGTGGTGGTGGGGGAGAGGTCCCGGGGGGGAGAGAGGCTGCGTCTCCAGCTCGGCCTGGCTCTGGAACTTGTGGCGGGCGGCGTGGAACCGCTGGTTGACCCCTGCTTGGTAGGACGACTGGTGGAACCCTGGGCTGCCCAGGCGCTTGGCCAGCACGGGGGAGGAGACAGGGGGAGGAGGAGAGGGAGGAAGAGGCCGTGCTGGAGGGGGACAGGTTGGGGTGGGGGTGGGACTGGGCATGGGACTGGGGGTGGGTGTGTAGAGGGGAGTGTGGGCCGGCCCCGCCCACATTATCCACCCCATTTTCTGCACCACTGCTCTCCTGGGGGGGCTCTGCCTCTCTGGGGGGGTGGTGGCCGTTGACCTTTGACACCGTGGGTGTCTTGGGAGTGACAATCCCCTTCCCATCAGGCTCCATCTGACCCGAGGTTAACGACGCAGGCGCCACGACCGTCTTCGAAGGAGGAGAGCCTTTCACCTCTTTCACCTCCTCCTCCTTCCCTCGCTCGCCGCCTCCCTCCCCCAGCCTTCTCCTCAGCTCGTCCACCTCTCTCTCCAGCTCCCGGCTCCTCTCCTCCTCCCTCCTGATCCTCGCCCTCATCTGCTCGCGCTCCGTGTCCAGCTCGGCCAGCTGCCTCTCCGCCCGGGCCTCCAGCTGCGCCGCCCGGCCCCTCTCGCCCTCCAGCGCCCCCCTCAGGGCCTCGGCGGCGCCGCTCTCTTCCTGGAGCCTCTGGCGGAGCTGAGCCACGCGCTCTGCCTCCTCCAGGGCCTGGCTGCTGGCCCGCTGCAGCTCCTGGGTCAGGGCCGAGGACAGCTGGCGCTGGTGGGACAGAGAGTCCTCCGCCTGGCCCGCCGCCCTCCGCTGCTCCTTCTCCAGCCTCCGCACCGCCGCTCGCTCCAGCTCCAGCTGCAGGGGGGAGGAGAGGGGAGACGGGGACGGGGGGAGACCGGGGGGGATACCGGGGGGAGACCGGGGGACAGAGAAAGACTTCATGAAGTTGCATGGTTTTGGAGGTTTCACAGAAGGATGATGATATTTTGTTAGGGTATACTTTTTTTATTGGGTTAGATATGCCAACGCAGGAAACAGCTTTGTATGAACTCCACTAGAGTAAAAAAAGGTATAAACTGGATTTATCATGTTGGCTTGTATTGTGGTAGTTCCTATGTTTGGCCAGAGGGAGGCGACAGAACCCCACTCGGCTTTCACACCTAGTTAGTTCCCAGGGCCACTTTGGTTCAAATAAACTGGATGATATTGGACACAAATCATGTATATAATACCCAAAACGCTATGTAAGGACATTATATATTTATATTATGTAGGTGTACACAAACATCGCTCATGTGCAAGCCATAATGTCAATTACATTTTGTTTGACAGTTTGTTTATTGCTTGGCAACACCAAATTTGGCACTCTATTTACATTATACAGTTGTATATTTCAAATGTAATTATCCAGCAACCCCCCAAACATACAGATGTTTCTAATTTAATCGATGAATTGGTTAACATAACATAGTAATTAAGTACACGTTTTATACTAGAAGTGAGTTAATGAACTAAGGTGACATTGTTGCATGTTGAATGGTTAGCTAGCCTTAGCTGAAGGTTCCCAGTCGTCTGACAGGGGAAGGGACAGGGGAAGGGACAGGGGAATGGGACAGGGGAAGGGACAGGGGAAGGAACAGGGGAAGGGACAGGGGAAGGGACAGGGAAGGGACAGGGGAAGGGACAGGGGAAGGGACAGGGGAAGGGACAGGGGAAGGGACAGGGGAAGGGACAGGGGAAGGGACAGGGGGGAGGGACAGGGGAAGGGAGGGACCACAGTGTGACAGAGTGTGACTCCTGTGCTACTGGGTCCCAGAGGAGAGGAAGGAAAGCGTCAGGAAGGCAGGAACACCCGTACACGCACACACACACACACACGCTGACACACAGATCCCCGTACACACACACACGCTGACACACAGATCCTTTACACCTCTCTTATGTAACAGACTCGACCTGGAGTGTGGTGTGTGTGTGTGTGTGTTGACCTTGGTTGGTCAGGGACGGTCATTATCTCAGGCTTTCCTGTGCCCATAAAGATGCAGGCTACCGGTCAGCCTGAACAATAGTCCCCCCTCCTCCTCAGTTTCCCATGGAACAGCCCTGTGTGTGTGTGTGTGTGTGTGGGGACTAGCCTTACTCCACCCTACAGTGTGCTACAAAAGAGCATGGTGGATGCTGGCTAGCTCAGTCACAGAGATTTAAAGCCCTGTCAGCGTGTAGAGGGAAACAGAGGAGACTGGGGAGGAGGAGGAGGAGGAGGGGGGGAGGAGGAGGAGGAGGGGAGGGAGGAGGGGGAGGGGGAGGAGGAGGAGGGGAGGGAGGAGGGTGGGGCAGGGAGGAGGGGGAGGGGGGGCTGGAGAAGGAAAAGAAGAGGACAATGTGTTCTATCACAGATGTGCTTGTCAGTCAGCAAGGGAAATTGTGTGAGCCTGTGGAGTGCCAATTTATTGGGAGGTCTCTTCTTACACACACACACACACACACACACACACACACACACAAACACACACTTCACCTCATACACACCTGCTGCAGTAGTTTCTCCCGTTCCTTTTCCAGCATGAAGGTGACATCATCACCCTGCGCCGCATCGCGTGCATGACCCACGCCTCTCCTCTTCCAGATCTGCAATCACCTGTCAATCAAACAGAATACGGCCAATCAGATCACAGAGCACAACAGTACAATACACACACAAACACACTCAATGTTCAACAACACTTAAATGCACAGCTTCTTAAGGTAAACACTGAGACATATTCAATAATCTGGGTTTCTTCCAAGCCTTCTAACACTAGCTCTGTAAGAGAGCTTCCTGTGGTCCGGTTTGAATCCCACCAAAATGTAACCCTCCCTTGATAGGTTAAATCACTGATCTGAATGGACAGAACCGGAAGCAGCTGTATGGGGTGAAGGACTTCACCCATCCAAGCATGTGAGATCAGAGAATACATCCAGGAGAGAGTGTGGATGACAGAGGAACTCTAAACAGGGCCTTTATCTCAGGGCTTTGGTCGAGTCCCATGCCTGACATCATGTCCTTTCTCCCGGGGCAGGGAGGAACCAGAGCAGACTGTACCCAGCCCTGGCTGTGACTAAGCCCCACATCCCCTAGCTCTCTCAGGCTCGGGGCTGGGTGTGTCAGCCTGTCTGCCTGCCCTTGCCCGGTGTATGGGCGGCTGAGAACTGGAGGCTAGGACACCACACACACACACACCCAAACAACAGGCCCATTGTCTGAGCCTGAGCCCCCAGCATGGAACAAAGCCTGGGAGACAGGCGCACGGGCTGGGGCCACATTGTCCCCGTCACACACAGTCTGGGATGTGTGTGTGTGGGGGGGTGTGTCTTCGTCTTCTCTTAAACGCATCTCAGCACCTGCCAGTCGGGTCGTCATTCTGCTCGTATCCACCGCACTCTCTTTTGTGTGTGTGTGTGCGGTGTGCGGTGTGTGTGTGTGAGTGTGTGTGTGTGAGTGTGTGTGTGTGTGAGTGTGTGTGAGTGTGTGAGTGTGTGTGTGTGTGAGTGTGTGTGTGTGAGTGTGAGTGTGTGTGCGGTGTGTCTGCGCCTGTGAGCATGTGTGTGTGTGTGAGTGTGTGTGTGTGTGAGTGTGTGTGTGTGTGAGTGTGTTAGTGTGTGTGTGTGAGCGTGTGTGTGTGTGTGTGTGTGTGTGTGTGTGTGAGTGTGTGTGTGTGAGCGGTGTGTCTGCGCCTGTGTGTGCGTGTGTCTCTCCCTCACCCTCCTGTGTCTGCTCTCTGCGGCAGCCAGCTGTCCCATCATCCTCTCCTGCATCCTCTTGCAGTGGGCCATGACCAGCTTGAGCACGGCCAGAGGGTTGGGCCCCACCGCGCTGCCCCGCCCCGCCCGGCCCGCCGTCTCCCCGCCGCCGCCCGGCGCCTGCTCGCCGTCCGTCCAGCCGTCCATGGTCTCGCTGTCACGCTGCAGGGCCAGGAAGGGGTCGCTCAAGTCGTACTGGCCGTAGCGCTCCTGCACGAACGAGTCCCTGTGTTGCGCCTGAAACACACGCACACACGTACAGGTCAGACCTAATCGAGAGTCTGCAGCCTAGTCTGATCTAGAACGGATAAACGGATAGCCTTGTCCCAGGTCAGGGGAAGTTTAGGGCAGACAGGACTAGGAGCAGGTGTGAGTTCTAGCAGTGCCCAGGGCTACGGGGGAACGGTTATACCCTTGCCATGGGCTACATGGAAAATGAGTGGATGAGTGTAAAAAAAAACACATGACTCGGCATACAATACAAAACCCCTCCAGGTGTGTGTGTGTGTGTGTATGTGTGTGTAAGAGGAGGGGGGTCTCTTTGGTAGACCGCCGAACAGGAAACATAATGTGGAGAAGAGATAACATGGGAGGATTGGCCACTGCCAAGAAAAACACCACAGTGATGTAACACACACACGTGCGCGCACACACAAACACAGGGATTTAATCCTCTGACTCACTTTCACTTGCCAACACTTTCATAGTGCTACAAAGAGTTTGACATACAGTACTTAAATATGGTGTTCCCGTGCATCTGAACCCTGGGTGTCTGTGTGTGTGTGTGTGTGTGTGTGTGTGTACGTTGTGCGAGACAGAGGAGTGTGTGTGGAGTGTTCAGTGAGTGTGAGCAGTACCAGATGGTCTCAGCCCCTGAAACCAAACACAAAGGGGTGAGGCAGGGCTGTACACCCCCGCTAGGGGCAGATGTTCACCCCCCCCCAGGGGGAGGGATGGGGGTGATGGACAGGGCGAGGGCACACACACACACACACACAACACAGAGACAAACACGCACACACACAAAGAGGCATAAACAGACACACACAATGATATGATCAGTTCCCGCATGGCGCACAACCATGGTTATGTTCCCACACTGGACCCAGACCTTTGGACGGTCACCTTCCTTCATGGGTGTGTGTGTGTGTGTGAGTCTTTGCGTGTCTTACTGTCCCACATTGCCCCCAGCTCTGAAGCACATACGTGATCTCCAGGGAATGTGAGGTCAGGTACGTTGGGAGAAGAGCCCAGAGGTGCATACCTGAGCTGGGAACCCAGAAGAGAGGAGAGGAGGTGGGTAGACGGAGGAGTTGGAAATGTACCAAGGCCCCCCCCCCACACGTGTGTCTTTCCAGTCCTCATCAAACTAGCTGGGCCTGGAGAATCCTCTCAACACACCGCCTCTCTCTGCCCCACACCGCCTCTCTCTGCCCCACACCGCCTCTCTCTGCCCCACACCGCCTCTCTCTGCCCCACACCGCCTCTCTCTGCCCCACACCGCCTCTCTCTGCCCCACACCGCCTCTCTCTGCCCCACACCGCCTCTCTCTGCCCCACACCGCCTCTCTCTGCCCCACACCGCCTCTCTCTGCCCCGGGCCCACCCACACATTCCTCCCCTGGTACATCACCCTTCCCCTCTTTTCTCACTCACTATCTCTCCCTTTTCCTCTCTTTCCTTCTTTCACCCCCTTTCTGTCATTCTCTCTTTCACCCCCCACCCCAGGGCACCGCTAGAGAGGCCTGCTATCTGCAGCGCCTTCGTTCACTGAGCAAACAGATGAGAAGACCCTCTCAGTCACCAGATTACAGGATCAGACAAAGACACTGTCTCAATACGAGCCCCTCTCATTGTGACTGTCTGCTTGAGTGTCTGTGTGTGTGTGTGTGTGTCAGCTCAAGGTTGTGCAGCTCGTTGTGTGTTTAGTGCTTTTGCGTGTGTATGAGTGTGTGTGTGTGTGAGCCTCATCGGTACAGCTACTACGCGGAAACTACAGGCCGTTTCCTGAGTAATGTTTAACTAGACCATAATGGGGTGGGCTGTGTGTGTGTGTGTGTGTGTGGTGTGTGTGTGTGTGTTGAAGTGCTAGCCTCAGGCCCTAGCTAAGGTAGTGAAGGGGACCGGTCCCCACAGACTCCCGCTGTTCATTCCTATTCCACTTCCAGATCAAAGGCCTCTAGGAGAGAGCAGCATCCTTTTATGCTCCGGTAATCACCGAGTCCCTTCAACTCCTGATGAGATGACCACAGCACTGTCTTTGAACACCAGGGCTCTGGGAAGTAGCCTACTTAGTCCTGCAGTCATTGAACACCAGGCTTCTGGGAACTAGTCTGCTCGACACTCTACCGTCTTTGAAGCCATCTGAGAATGTGTGCCAACTGCCAAGACATTCCTGTGTTTCCCCGTCGCTGGCGTTTCTTGTGATTCCAGTTGTGTTCAGACGCAGAACATGAGCTCCTCATGAAACACTTCTAATGAAGCAGGGTGTATGAACTGCAGCTATATCTGGTAACATGTCCCAGCAGTGGTGGGCCAGGTCAGAACAGGACAGGCAGCCTCCATGGTCCCCTCAGTGGGCCAGGTCAGGACAGGCAGCCTCCATGGTCCCCTCAGTGGGACAGCTAGCCTGAGGCTCCAGGCACAGGATGCTCCTTGCGTTTGAAAGGAGTCGAGGGCTCCGGTTTCCTCCTCCGGCTTTGGTAATGACTGTCACACAAAGCGCTCTGAGACGACGCCATTATGACTCAGTTCTCAGAACAGCCGGCCGAGGGTACAGTTACAGCGTAAGAATTCACCATTGTGTGTATGTGTGTGTGCGCGTGTGTGAGAGAGTGCGTGCGGGACCGTGCTTGTGTGTGAATGTGGATTTCGGCACTGACACGGTGGTTTCCGTGGTAACGTCCACTCCGATGGGGAAGGTGTTCTGTCCCCGGGGTTGGCGCAGGGGATTGTGGGAAATGTGAAGCATCCCGCAGGGAAGTCATTTGCATTTGACTGGAAGGCAGGCGGGGATACAAGCGTGAGGACCAGAAGCATCAAATAAGAGAGCCCAGCTCGACCAGTAATAAGGGAACGGGACGTGTAGGAGTCTGACACAGCAACCCACACTCCGCTTGGAATAGCTCTGTTCATTGAATGTCATACCCAAGCTGGTTAGAGACCTAACACAGGAAGCTAAAGCTAGCTGCTCTCGAACAAAAGTTCTAATTTATAACCAATATCAAAGTCCTCCGTGTGCACCAACCACAATAGCTGGTGTGTTGTCACTTATTAACTAGTGGAATCATCAGAGCTGAGCTGAAGTGCTTGCAGATGTATCTGATATTGTATCCTTACTCTCCAGAGAGAGAGAGAGAGAGAGAGAGAGAGAGAGAGAGAGAGAGAGAGGAGAGAGAGAGAGAGAGAGAGAGAGAGGTGTAGGGGACTGTAAGTCGCTCTGGATAAGAGTGCCTGCTAAATGTAAGGGAGAGGTGGGAGAAGGGCCCGGTGTCCGAAGGGCTGTGTGATGTGTGTGACTCTAACAGACCCTGACAGCAGAGAGAGAGAGAGGGCGCTCCAGCCCCGCCCTGCTCGCCCTCTGTCACTAGCCTTCACCACTCACTGAGAGAATCACTAGCCCACAGCACTGGGGCCAAGTTTGGACCTGTTCTTCCAATTTACAGAGGAAATGAAGCATGGCCATGAGGGCAAAGGTCAAACAAGGGCTCAGAGAAGGAAGCTAACTGCTGGCTGCTGTCATAGGTGCAAACATGAGACTGGAGGAAGCAGATGGAGATATTGATGACTGGAATAAAGTATTTTTACCAGATATTTCTTTGTCCTCTATATGTGTATCCTCTCTGACTCAACAAGCCACACCTGTCAGGCCGTGATGATAACAGACACAGGTCAGTCCCTCTGAGTTTTCCCAGAAGAGTAACAGACACACTGATCCTGATCCAGTTCTCTGTAGCCACATTCAGATGCATGTCAGTCTCACACAAACACACAGACACACACAGACACACTCTCGCCAACCTGGGAGAGCTTAGGAAAATCTCCCTCAAATTAGCATCAGCTCCTTCCCCGCCAGTCTGCATGCCTGTACGCCTGGTTGGGTCTTAGGAATGGCCAGCGTGTGACAGGTCGACCGCTCCCCTGCGGTGCTAGAGGTGGGGGCAGGGGGGAGGAGGAGGAGGAGGAGGAGGGGGGGGGTTAACAGCTAGCAGGATAATGACAGGCCACCTAGCGCACAGCACAGTCATTAGCGACATTTAACTGACTTTACGGTGACGCTGTGGCGTGGAAGGAACTGTGACGGGTCACATGAGAGGTCACCCCAGTGAAACACTACTGACGGGTCTCATAGGAGCTCCCCCCAGCGAAACACTTCTGACGGGTCACATGAGAGCTCCCCCCAGCGAAACACTACTGACGGGTCACATGAGAGCTCCCCCCAGCGAAACACTACTGACGGGTCTCATAGGAGCTCCCCCCAGCGAAACACTTCTGACGGGTCTCATAGGAGCTCCCCCCAGCGAAACACTTCTGACGGGTCACATGAGAGCTCCCACCAGCGAAACACTACTGACGGGTCACATAGGAGCTTCCCCCAGCGAAACACTACTGACGGGTCTCATAGGAGCTTCCCCCAGCGAAACACTACTGACGGGTCTCATAGGAGCTCCCCCCAGCGAAACACTTCTGACGGGTCACATAGGAGCTCACCCCAGCGAAACACTACTGACGGGTCACATAGGAGCTCCCCCCAGCGAAACACTTCTGACGGGTCACATGAGAGCTCCCACCAGCGAAACACTTCTGACGGGTCACATGAGAGCTCCCACCAGCGAAACACTACTGACGGGTCTCATAGGAGCTCCCCCCAGCGAAACACTACTGACGGGTCTCATAGGAGCTCCCCCCAGCGAAACACTTCTGACGGGTCACATGAGAGCTCCCCCCAGCGAAACACTACTGACGGGTCTCATAGGAGCTCCCCCCAGCGAAACACTTCTGACGGGTCACATGAGAGCTCCCCCCAGCGAAACACTTCTGACGGGTCACATGAGAGCTCCCACCAGCGAAACACTACTGACGGGTCTCATAGGAGCTTCCCCCAGCGAAACACTACTGACGGGTCACATGAGAGCTCCCTCCAGCGAAACACTACTGACGGGTCACATGAGAGCTCCCCCCAGCGAAACACTTCTGACGGGTCACATGAGAGCTCCCTCCAGCGAAACACTACTGACGGGTCTCATAGGAGCTCCCCCCAGCGAAACACTTCTGACGGGTCACATGAGAGCTCCCACCAGCGAAACACTTCTGACGGGTCACATAGGAGCTCCCCCCAGCGAAACACTACCGACGGGTCACATAGGAGCTCCCCCAGCGAAACACTACTGACGGGTCACATAGGAGCTCCCCCCAGCGAAACACTACTCCAGAAGCAAGTAGGAAAAGCAGCACTTCTACTGCAAAAAGTGTGTGCTTGTGCGTGTGTGTGCGTGAGGAGGAGATACTTAAACCTCACCAGCAGTATTCTCAGTATTTTCTGTTATTGAGTTTATTTTTGTTAGGTGTGGGAGTCACAAACAATCCCGTAGCAGAAGTGAGTTGCTCAATCCCAACCCCCTGACTGCAGTGCAGGCGGAGATAGACAGTGTACTGTTCTCATGCACCTGCAGGAGAGGGCGGGCCTGGAACAACACAGGCGTGCATCTCTCAGCAGAGTGGGTTTGTTTACCTGTGTCTGCATGACAGACACACACACAAACAGGCATGCATACTGACAGGTATGCAGACAGTGTCAGACAGACAAACAAACTGACAGACATGCGCACACACACACACACACAGGTGTGTCAGTAAATGTGCATGGTCTGCACACACACACTAAACAGAGATAAAAGTGCAACAGACAAACAAAGCTTCATCTCAGTGTATGTGGCTTCCAGGGAAACGCTCACTAAGATTTAACTTGTCTAGAATGTTGCTCTTAGGTAAGGAATGTGTCGGAAATGATACTATTGACTTAGTTGCCACACATTGTTAACACAGTGTGTGGCAGGACCAGAGACAGGCAGAACCAGAGACAGGCAGAACCAGAGACAGGCAGAACCAGAGACAGGCAGATCCAGAGACAGGCAGAACCAGAGACAAGCAGAACCAGAGACAGGCAGGACCAGAGACAGGCAGGACCAGAGACAGGCAGGACCAGAGACAGGCAGAACCAGAGACAGGAAGAACCAGAGACAGGCAGAACCAGGAAGGACTTCCAATCAAAGGCAGAGAAGAAAAAACAGGACACATGCAGGAGCTACATTTGACAGTTGATCCATTTAGCGATGTACAACTAGTGCATATAGGCAAGTAAGAACATGAATCAAGAGACAGACAGGCAGTTATAACTATATATCAGAGGTTAGTGTTAGTGAACAACTTAAATTTTACCAGACACAGTGCAACAATAACAGAATCTCAACAATATTACATCATTTTGATGCGTTGTTCATGCCCACACACCCTCTTCTGCTCCGATAAGGCTGCTTTTTTGGTTTGTGTGTGTACATTGTTTGTCCACCTTCTCAATCAAAGGCTTATCAGCACTGAACAAATACCCTCCCTTCTCTAAGCACATAACAGCCCAGGGTGGAGTCAACTCAGTCACCAAGTTTGATGACTATCATGGTCGCCTGAACACAGTATAAAGCTGATCTAGGGACAGTGTCAGCCACAAGCTACAACAGACCTTGTAGAATGTGCTTTTTTTTGTTGCAGTTCAAACCTTTAACCGAAATACTTAATACTCAACGCTATCATGTGTAGACATGTGTGTTTCTATACACCAATGTTCCCAGTCAGTCACCATGGAATAATTACAATGACATATCTCATTCTTTGGTGTCATCTTTGTTAAATTCAGGTCAGGAGCTTTTGTGCCGTTAGCCCTTCAGGCGGTCAAACTGGCTGGCACACGATATGAGCAATGCGTGCTTCTTTACTTTTTGTACTCATTGTTTAACATACAATATCCCTTCAATATCAATGTTCAGGCAGAGGACAATAATGGTACAGGACAGTCTGTAATCTTAGCAGTACACCTACAACCCCGTCGTTTTTAGACCGCGTTAAAAAATGCCATGTGGTAGCCTAAACATATCATAGGAAATGACATCAGACAGCTGATCGGCAAAACTGTTTTTTTTTATCGCAACACCACTTTAATACCATGGTGACTGACATGGTAGCCTGAAAACTAGTGGTGGTGTGACTTCCAATAACTGATCAGATATGCAGGCATATGTTGTTGTGGTAGGTAGCCTACTAAAAATAGAAACTAGGGATAGTCAGATTTTGATTTATCGTTCTGTTTTCAGATAATCTAGAATCTGAAATGTACATTACATTTTACATTAGTACATTCCCCTGAGGCAAGTAGGGTTAAGTGCCTTGCCCAAGGACACAACGTCATTCGGCACAGCCGGGAATCGAACAGTATTAGCATTTGACTCCGTCCGAAGACTGTTTCCAGGAAAATCCGATGACAAGCACTCACATTTTATGTTTTTGTATCACCATGTTATAAGATAACATTCTCCGGGCAATGAATGCAGCACATCATCGCGTCATACTACGTGTACTGTAGCTACAGGGATGTACTGTACCCTCTACATAAAACCATACTAGCTAGCTTAGCTAGCTATACCTGTTGGACTGTGTTTCTGACTACACACCGTTAGAATCACTCCATGGCAATGCAATATAGCTAACCCAAACTCCAGCTCAGTGTGTGATTGTCAGCTTAGAAAGAGTTAACGGGGTTTCTGAGGACCGTTGCTACCAGCAACCAACTGGTATCCCAAAAAGCGCACTTGCAGGAGAAAATGTAAGCAAGAGGAAAAAACGGACATCAATGTATTTCTTGGCGTCTCTTTCTCTCTCCCACCTCTCTCACACTCGTGTCCGCTATTTGTACTGTGCTCCTTGTGATATGACGTGGATGATTAACGTGAATTGCACTTCCTTTTATAAAAGTCCTCCATAATGTTGCCTTTAGTGTCACTGTGTGTGGCATACCAAGAGACCAAATGAAAAAGAGAGGGTGGGTGTGGGGAGTCGCCCTGAGAGAGAGGGGGGAGAGGGAAATAAGGGGAAGCTTGGCTGGCATGCCTGATGACCAGACATGGAGCGCCAAGACATGGAGCTGAGCACAGGGCAGAGCAGTCGGGCATTGCCTTCCTGGCACTGGCCCTGGGGACACCCAGACACAGACATCTACCCAAAGACAGGCCAAACATGGACTGGCCAAACAAGTTTACAGGCCCGCTGGGAACAGACCCAGTAGGAGGGAACAAGGGAAGTCTGCGATTTGGGGGGATGGGGGGCACAGCTTTGGACTTCCTCTGAACTGTAAACAGAGACCACCAGGGTGTGTGGAGAAGGGTTTAAGAAAGACCCCTTTGTGTGTGTGTGGTAACATACAGTAACAAACATCCTTCTGTCAACCATGACCAGGGCAGAGCAGGAAAGAGTTAGAATGGAGGAATGTTCCAGTAAAAGGACACAGGAGCACAGATAGAAGAGGGGCAGAAATGCTGTGAAGGAGAAGCGAGAGAGTTAGGGGAGTAAGAGTCCTGCTTCTGACCCTGCACGCATCATAATCTGGGTTACTGCCAGCTTAGATTTGTCTCAGCCTGGCATTGTACAAGTCCTTCTCCCTAAGGACTTGGCTTCAGTTCTCATATCATAGCAACACACACACACACACACACACAACAATTAATAAACCTCACCCTGTCCTATCTCACCGTGGAGTTATGACTAACATATGACTTTCTTTCAAGGGAAGAGTTGTTGAGTCATCCAGCTCTGGGAACAAACAACTCCATTGTGGTCTCCTCCATCACAACATCCACTATCCCAGGTCAGAGGTCATTGTGTCAATCGAGGCGTGTTTTATGTGTGTCTGTGAGTGTGAGTAAACGAGGGAGAGAGCGAGAGAGAAGGAGAGAAGGAGAGAGAGAGGGAGAGACACAAATGCATTGTCCTGCCACCTGTGCTCTGCTAATAGTAACAATGTCGATAAGAGATGTTTGCCACGCGATCCAAATAAACACGAAGAAATGGTGTGAGGAGACAAAATGTCGTCTCTCCTGCTCAGTTGTGTACCTCTGGAGCTGTTCTGCTCTGCCATTGTTTTTGCCCTGCCCGTTTCCTCCGTTTCCTGTTAGCCATTGAGCTACACACACCCACACACCCTTCCTACTGATAATAATGCATACTGTGGCATTAGGTTACCAGTCAGGGACACTACATTGCTAAAACAGTAGCAACCTGTTTGAGGAAAAGTTGCCAGGGTACAAGTTTGGGCAAAGTTTCAGCTTTGTCGTGTCCGATTCAGCATGAGTCATGAAATCCAGTGAGATTCACTGCATACTGCATACATAACGAGCATACTGACTCTTCAGAAATATCACATACCAGCCCTGCTGTCAGAACGTTGGAGGTAGTGAGTAAGAGCGTAGGATGTCGGACCGCAGTGTCCAGCATTAGTGCGTAGGGTGTTGATGTGTGGAGTTTAGTGTGGATGGCGTGCAGGGCGTTGTTGTCACTCACCCTGAGGGCGTGGATGACCACATCCTGAGCTTCCAGCTCTCCCTCCAGCACACTGAGGAGGGTCAGCAACTCTGGTCTACTCAGCGTCTCCACATTCATCATCTCCCCCTGGACACACACACACACAGTGAGGAGAGAGAGAGAGTGAGAGAGAGGAGGGGGGGGTTATCATCTAGGAAAACAGCGAAAATCACAAAAACTTCGTCTGACATCATGAAATCACTTATACACTTTCCTCAGACAACAAAGAGACGTTTCCTTCGAGTCTGAGCTTGAATGGCGCTTTATGTGAAACTGTGAGCCAGTGTTGAGCGCAGGGCCAGTGGTGTGAGGAGATGAGTGAGGGCAGCTGGCGCCTCCTCTGGGGCCAGGCAGGGTTGTGTCCTGAGTTATAAACAGGAAGTCATTAGCATATCTGCATGCTAAGACCCTTCAGAGAGACACTGAAGGGCCGTTGTGTTCTTTAACAGATTCTGACTATCTATTCGAATCGGCAACACACACACATACACAAACTGAGAAGACTGGAAGCCGGAGATGGGATGAAGCCTTATTTTTCTACGGAAGGGACGGAAGGAGGTAAACCTTACCTCACTAGGGACGGAAGGAGGTAAACCTTACCTCACTAGGGACGGAAGGAGGTAAACCTTACCTCACTAGGGACGGAAGGAGGTAAACCTTACCTCACTAGGGAAGGAAGGAGGTAAACCTGACCTCACTAGAGTTACACCCAGAGGCCATAGTCCCTATTGTCAGTGTCTCACAATTGTGTCACAATTTGTTCTCTTTATACTAAAGTATATGGACCATACAACAAGGTGTGTAGCATGTATCCTGACCTACCAGGGTGTGATGGTACACAGACCACCAAACTTGTCATGGACACTACTACAGTATGTGGACCCAGACCATATCGCTCTCTTTCTCTTTTCATGTATCTTTTCATGCAGTCTCTCTCTATGTCCTCTCTCTCTCTCTCTCTCCTCTCTCTCTCATTTGTGGGTATTGTTTATGTTTTTAATCCATAGTCAGCGATATGATGCAAGATACTGTCTACTGTATGTGTAAAGGCTTATTACACTATTAGGCCAGTGGATCATTGTAGGATCATAGTGGCATAACCTAATAACCGAATCACTCATGGCAGAGTAACAAGGCCTTAGTTCTGGGTGCATTGTTCAGTTACATCATATTGTTTGCTACATCCTTGGCAGTGGGTTTGGACACGACAGTCTTTATCGCTACAGAGTAAACATGGCCGCAGCCTTCTCTCCTCCCAACGTCTCTCCTCTCCTCCATGGATTCTCCTTTCCTCCTCTCTATGATGTTTACTTGAACCGTGACTCCACTGTTCCAGAACGCTCCCTCCCACTGACCACGCTGCATTCTGTGGTCGACCACTCACTCACTCACAGCAAGATAACACACTGTAGCCCGGTGCTTACTTCTAACCCAACACGTCGTAGGATACATGCGTTGTCCACACACACACACACACACACACTCTCTCTTTCTCACACAGGGGCACAGACAAAAACATAGTAATCAAGGTTTATATAACACAGTGTGGTTACATCGTTGGCTTCACGAGTGTAAACTCTCCTGTAATGATTAGATGAGAGGCTCCAGTTCAGATTGGTGGAAGGCCGTTCGCAACTGAAACTCACGAGGGATTTAAGGCCACTCTGATGAGAAACACTAACCCTCTGCTATAGAAAAGCACATTGTTCCCACATTCCTGGGATGTCCACTCCATGGGAATCATTCCATGAGGGGTAATCCCTGAATCCCCCCCTTATCCATGCGTTCTCCCCCTACATGTGGCCTTATGTAACAATACCTGAGCCCTGACCACACACACACACACACACACACACACTCTCCACAAACACACACACACACACACACACTCTCCACAAACACACACAAACACAGACAGACAGACACAAACACACACTTGCTACTCAGCTGTGTCTCTCTGTATCTCTCAGACAGGTCTCTATGTTTGTCATTAAGGCTTAGAGCACACACACACACACACACACACAGACGTCAGAGGCTTCTTCGGGAATCAGTTTCTCCTTGACCCCAGAGTAAGTGGCTAGAGGGACATCCTCAGACGGAGAGACAGAAACAGATTTACGACTCCCGACAGAAAAGCCTCACACCCTCAAGACAAACAGTGTGTGTTGTGTGTGTGTGTGAGTGTGTGTGTCTGTGAGTGTGTGTGTCTGTGTGTGTGTGTATTGACCATGTCTCAGTGTCAGCAGAACCAGAGCGATGCACAGAGCATGATCTGTACACCAGTCTCGTTTGTACATCGATCTGTGAGCTACACAGAACTTCCTGTGGGGTGTAGCACCCTCTCTGTAGAGCATAGCCTTGTCTAGCCATGTTTCTCCTACACTCCCCAGCCAGCCAGCCCCATGGAAGAACTGGGTGGTGGAAGGAGACTTGAGACAAACAGGTCTAAAAAGAGGACAACGAACCACAGATCATTAGCACTGTGTTTTGTAATCCTTCTTGACAGGCTCACAACCGTCTGTCTTCATAACAGGTTATAGCTTGAAAATGTGACATTATCAGTAACATTGGATACATATGTATCAATAAACGTGAGTCACCTGGAGTTGAACAGCCTGGTTTTATGTAGATCGATAAACCAAAACCAATTCTGAAGAGAAGATCTTGAAATGTAGCCTAATAAGTGTTGGGGCGCAGCGAAAGGATTTCAGTCGGACCAGCTGGGTCTAGGCTACATGCATCGGAAACACCTGCAGTACCGGATCCCATTGTCTGATCCAGACCCGTGTGGACAGACGACTACACTATTTAAGTATTTTATTCGCCACAACACCTACACAGGCCTACGTATCGGATTATTTACCTCTATAAACAACAAATTGCGACTTTGAATGGTAAAATATCCATAATGCTTTAATAAATGAACCAAGCATTACGAATGTGACTATAGGCAAGCTCTTAGACAATTTGAATGTGCCTAATACAAGAGGAATAATGGTAAAATTAAATTAGAATTAAAAACCTACTAGAAATTGGAAAATGTGCATTTGAACAGGCTGCAAAGTTTCGCACACGCTGAGAATGATTGAATTATGAAAAACCGGACAGTCCCATCCGCTTGCATTGATGCAACGACCCACATTGCTATTGTGATTTTTAGTCTATTATCTATCATCAACAACAAAATGCATACCTTCATGCGTATCCTCCTCGTCGTATTAACTTTCCGACATCCAAAGCGAAAAAGGTTGACAATCCGACTGTCTATGCGAATGACCCAGAGACCAATATGAACAATCGCTTGACAAGACACACAGCCTATGGATGGGGCGTATTTCAAATATCTGACGAATCGGGGAAGGATTACCAGCGGGGGACAGGGCAATGGGCGGTCCTACGTTACTGGAGGATAACCCTCTTTGTTCAGGACGTCCAGATTTAATACAGTGAATTTCTTGTCCTGACAGCAGCAGTGGGTGTCGTAGGCTTACCCCCAACTTAATCAGAACGTGAAATAATGATTGTACATTTCTATAATAGGTTGGCTGTCACATGCCATCTGATTTTGGAAATACGAAAATAATAACCATTTAAAACTAACTATTTTGTTATCCCATGATCTTTTCACGATGTATTTTAACGACAAAATTGCCTACATTTGGGATAGGCTATATGGAGAACAGTTATCTGGTATGTTAGCTCCCTCTACTGGCAACTAGACATTGCTACCATAGATACTTTGCAACAAGCAAGAACGATGCCTAAAGCGACCTTTAACAGTCAAACCACCACTATTAATGTATATGAAAAGCAAGATAAATGGGCTCCAGAGCTGCTGTATATCCATAGAATAGATAAAATAGAAGAACCCAGAAGAACCCATAAACCCATACAAGGAGACCACTTGGGTTTGTGAAGAAGGGTATTCCCACAGTCACATATGGGAGATGAATCCGGCTGACCATACAGGGGGGGGGGAACCACCTTCCTCAGGCCTCCAGGGACATCTGTTCCCCCTGTTTTCTCAGTCTAAAAGACGGATGTATAGATGAAATGTGTTATTAAGAAAAGCTAGCTATTCAGTGACGCGGGTGGCTCATTACATACCTGAGGAGTGAGTTTCACCGATACACATCGGCTACACAGGCAGGTGGAGATACTAAGAATAGTATGCAGTCTTCGTCTGGACAGGTAAGCACACTACCCCTTCTCCAAACCCCACCACCCCCACCCCTACCCATCACTCTCCCTTCATTAGCAAATACTTCTCCCTCCCTCCCTCTCTCTCCCTCTTACTATCTCTCTCATTCCATCCTCTCTGTTCCCTCTTCCTCACATTTCACCTCCTCTTACCACCCCTCCTCCTCTCCCTAGGGGTGGTATGGTCCAGACTACTGAGCAGTACCAGTTCCTGTATGCCACCCTGGCCCAGTACAGCACACAGCTGGAGATGCAACCCGCCAGACCGCAGGAGGACCAAGGGAACAAGGAGAGTCAGGGGAACATGGAGAGCCAGGGGAACAAGGAGAGCCAGGGGAACACGGAGAGCCAGGGGAACATGGAGAGCCAGGGGAACATGGAGAGCCTGGGGAACAAGGAGAGCCAGGGGAACATGGAGAGCCAGGGGAACACGGAGAGCCAGGGCAACATGGAGAGCCAGGGGAACATGGAGAGCATGGGGAACAAGGAGAGCCAGGGGAACACGGAGAGCCAGGGGAACATGGAGAGCATGGGGAACATGGAGAGCCAGGGGAACATGGAGAGCCAGGGGAACATGGAGAGCATGGGGAACATGGAGAGCCAGGGGAACATGGAGAGCCAGGGGAACATGGAGAGCCAGGGGAACATGGAGAGCCAGGGGAACATGGAGAGCATGGGGAACATGGAGAGCCAGGGGAACATGGAGAGCCAGGGGAACACGGAGAGCCAGGGGAACATGGAGAGCCAGGGGAACATGGAGAACATGGAGAACAGAGAGAGCAGAGGCAAGGGAGAAGACAGAGAGAACCTGGTCATCAGGTCCAGTGCTGACAGCACTGCTTCAGAAACAGTATGACATCACGCAGACATCTGGAGCACTGCTCAGTGTGCGGCACAGTGATCAGCTATTCTACTTCCTAAGTCCCAGTTTTCATAAGGTTACCTGTTATCAATGTTCTGTTCTGAAGCATATATGAGGACATTGAGACAAATGTATATTTATCCTCATGGATATGTTCATTAAATTGTAATTTGTGACATTATTCAAAACCTTTCTTCACCTTTGTGATTACATTCATGATTCCCTGGTGACAGATACTGCCCCATTTCTCCCCTCCTCTCTCCTTCTTCCACTCCCTCTGCCCTCCTCTCATCCCTCATTCTGCCCTGCACTCCTCCCTCCTCCTCCCCTCTTCCTTACCTTCCTATTTGATAACAGAATAAGACAAGCACCCCCTTGCATTCAAACACGCAGTAAAATTAATCCTGAAATGCTTAACATTCCCAACACGGTTAACTATATCTAAACATTTAAGAAATACTAGTGTTTTATCTCAGTCTTATACTGAAGTAAGGTGGCTGTGTACTGTTCCACAATAATTATCCTCTGTGTGGCTGCAGTCCTGATATGGAGATGTCACAAACCTAAACACAAACATCTAAGCGATTAAAAAGGAGGTATAAACAAAATGCCAATGTTTTTTTTTAATTAATGAAAAAAATATCAAAAATGATCAAGAAGATGACAGGTCCTCGCTGCAGTCAGGTCAGCAAGCAGGCGGCTCCCTCTACTGGTGAATCATGCAGCTACAGCAGAACGCCTTGGAGAGGCCTGCAGAAATCCTGCGGAAGAAGCCTTTAATGGACTTCTTCTTCTTCGGTTTCTGCTCCTCTTCTCCTGGGACGCTGGAGGACTGTGCAAGATCTGGGCCTGGACATGGAACACCATCACACAACAGGACATGACATCACATACAACTTCAGCACTGTCCACTTACTTGCAATGAGTGTGTGTGTGTGTGTGTGTGTGTGTGTGTATGTGAAATGATGGGAGAGCCAACTAAAGTGCGAAAGCCTACATGAACAAATATCCATTCATAATCTTACTTTCACCGTTTAGAGGAGTAACTGAGGTGATCTTGTTATTTCCATTGGCAGCCGTATTCTTTGTGGTCTTCTTTCTCATCTGGGATGGGAGTGAGAGTAAAGACAAACAAAATTCTTTTAAATTCTGAAATGCTGTACATGATGTTGACAGGACATAACTACATTAACGGTAACTGTCAAATCCCCCGTGTTTGGATTTGAATAAATAAGTCAGCGAAATAATAACATCATCTGTTTACTAATCATGCATAATGTATTCTACACATGCTTACTTTTAACCCACGTTATTCTTGACTCAGTTAGGGTCAGTTCTACTCAGTGCCAGTGTGTTTTTAGCTTACCAATTTGAACCATCTTTGGAGGCTGGAGAGTTTGGTCTTTCCAAGACCTGTTGAAGAGCTGGACTGGGAGGTGGAAGCGGATGAGGAGGAGCTATCGATCTTCTCCCAAGCCTTCAACAAGCCTGGGTCTGCAGCTCTCTGCTTCCTGGAGCTCCTCAGCTCCTCTGGTGATCTGGAGGAAAGGGGACACTCTCTGGTCTTTACCAAACCAAATCTGTTACATCTCACCTTGACCTTTACATCTGCTTTCATCTCCACGTGGGTTTCACTGGCCTTTTCCAAGCCAGAACACTCCATCGTAGATCCGTCATGTAGCCTCATATCCTGACGCAGGGAGCTGGAGCTTCCACCGACGCTAAGATCAGACGCGGCAGGAGCGCGCCGGTCCTCGGCATGGCGGCAGATCACATTGGCGATGATCTCAGCCAGGCCACAAATGGCTCCCGCTTGTCCGTAGCGAGTGGAGCGGAGCTGGTCCCTGCTGCTGTTAGCGGCGAGCGACAGCTCAGCGCAGGCCGCCTCCAACATGGCGTCCATGGAGTCTGTGCCACTGTAGGAAGGGCACTGAGGCAGGTGCTCCAGGACGAGGCTGATCCCGTCTTGGGTCTGGAGAATCCTGCCCACTTCCTGAAGGAGAGTTGCCTCTAGCCGACAGAAGGTGGGGGAGCTGGAGGTCGAGGAAGACTCCTGGAGGGCCAGGCGGATCATCAGACCGCGCACCAGGTCCCGCAGCGTCTGGTGGTGCAGGGCACTGGGCCCGGAGGGCGTCCAAACCTTCTCCTGGATGCGATGCTCCAAGGTCTGCAGGGAGGGGGTCTCAGAGGGTCTCGGGGGCAACCAGGGAAGCACGTGGATGATCTCAGGGAACTTAGAAGCTCCATCATCTTTCCCATCTCCCTTGGTTCTTACATTGTCGTTGGCGGGGACAATGATGTCAGCCTTCTCAGACTGGCCTACTTCCAGGTTAGTGAAACCTGATCTCAACTCTGTGTCGAGGCTAACCTGTGTCGAGGCTAGCCTGGCTACCCTTAGCAGCTCAGCATCAAGGCCTGGTACAAAAAAAAACACTCACACTTTTAAGTATCCTTGTATTATTATAGCTATTACCTATTCTTTTCTTAAAACAGTGATCGACTGTGATCGGTAATATTAATATTATAGTTCTTAACTATACCTAAACTGTCATTCAGCAGTACTGTAGCACTTACAACTCTGTATTATATTAACATAGTTATAGACTCCAGAGGTCTTTTTTACCAAAGGGTTAAGGAAAGTTTCACAAGGAGGATTTTTTGTAACATGTAAAACACATCCATTTAATAACAGCAATATGGCGACATGGTGAGACATTCTATTTCTAAAGAGAGTTCCATTAAATGCATTTGATCATTGTTACCTATTCTTTAACTGTGTGCACAGTGCTAATGGTTAGGCTACCTGAACACCTGAAAAAGGCCCCTTTGGGGTCAATATAGTGAATTGAGTAAAATATTTCTCTACCTTTGTTGAGAATGGCCATAGCTTTTTCTGGGTCATTGCAGGAACACTGAAGGACACTTCCCACTTTGACTGTTAGCACGTCAGAAATGGCCTCTAGCGCCCTCCTCTGGTCCTGGCTGACAGAGGAAGATGGCCGGTTCCTACCCACAGTCCCTTGGCTGGGGCCTGGCATCGTGCAGTAGGACCCTTCCAGAGACATGCAATCGCTGCTGTCGCTGCTGTCGCTGCTGTCCCAAAATACATCCCTGATGGAGTCGGTCCTGTCCTTCTTACACATCCATTCGTTCACCAGGACACATTCCTCCGGAAGCGAGTTGGGCAGGCCAAGGAAATTCTCCATCAGTTTCTTAATAGCCAAGTGGATGAAATTGTACAGCATTGGAGTGAAGAGCTCCCAGTCCAGATGCTGCTTGGCCTCTGGGTTCTGGACGTTGGGCTTGGAGCGGCAGCGGCGTGTCGGGGGGAGTGGTCCCACCTCCGTGTCCAGAAGCAGCTGATAGATCCCGCCAATCAGCTCCATGGAGAAGCACTGGATCCTCGCCTGCAACATCCTGGTACACATGCTGTGGGAGGCCAGCAGGCGGCCCAGGTCGTACTCAGCCTGGTCCGACAACCCGACAGAGGAGCCTCCTTTGTCCTTATCACAGTCTTCATCATTGGAGGCCGAGTAGGCCATCTGCACGACGGTGTCCAGCATTTTATGAGCAGCGATATTGAGGTTGTGGCTGTTTGCCTTGCTCCTGGGGCTAGGGCTCCTGGGGCTAAGGCTCCTGGAGGCAAACCTGGCCTCCTTCTGCTGCTCCTCTTCCTCCTTCTCCTCGTCACTAGCCGAGCTGTACTCCTCCCCTGATCTCCTCTCCTCCTGCTGGGTGGAGAGAGGGAAGTTTTCCTTACACGAGAGTGTGCAGGCCTCCTCCTTTCCCTTGACCCAGTTCCCCAGCAGCTCTCCCTGGCTGCGGCTCCTCCTGCTGCTCCTCCCGCTGCTGACCCCCTGGTTCCTCCTCCGCAGGGCCTCCACTTCCTCCGTAACCTTGCTGAGCAGGGACTCGCTCAGGCACTCCACTAACAGGGTGAAGCCATTACCGCGCAGGAAGTCCACCTCTCCACCTCTAATGAACTCCACAGCTGCGCTGAAGTTCTCCAGGACGAGTTGGATGATGTTGCAGGCACTGGAGATGTTCTGGGGCAGGGAGGCTGTGTCGGCGTCTTGGGGCTGGTTCAGGGAGCGTCTTTCTCTGGCCATTATCCCCTGGAGGATGCCCCCCACCAGCCTCACCAGCTCCAGCTTCTCCTCTGTGGTGAATACGCCCTGTGTCTGGAAGATGGCGTGGTGGGCCAGGATGCCAGAGAGGCTCTCCCTCTGGGATGAGGGGTTGTGAGGCTCGTTATCGCATCTGACCTGTCCAATGCTGCTGGCCAAGCTGCTGCCTGAGCCGGTCGATATTGCTGTCACACAGCTGGGCCTGGGCGATGCCATAGCCTTCTCCATCTCCTCTGCCTCCGCCACACTGCCAATGAGGTATGAGGCCATCTTCTCAGCCTCCTTCTTCTCCCTGTGGAAGACGGCCTCTGACGTGTTGGTGTTGGCAGACAACAGGGGGCGTGGGGGCATCTGCTCGTTGACGGCGTCAGTGTGGATGTCGGCGAGGACCCAGATCTTCTCCTTGGCGTCCTGCCAGGCGTTCAGGATCAGGTCCTCAGAGATACTTGTCGAATAGAATTCAGACAAGGAGCTGCCGGGGTAGTGAAGCAACTCGTCCATCACTTTATCCATGGCCGAGTCACACAGATCCTCTACAATGGCAGACACCCTCCCCTCTTCATTGTCCTCGTCTGTCGCCATCACTCCCTTCAACTTGATGATGATCTCTGCCACAGTGAGGGATGCCGTGGCAAGGATATCCTCCTTTGTGGGCCCCTTGGGGACATCAGGCTGGGCTGAGCCCTGAGAAGAGGCCCGGTCCTTGGACAGAGGAGACGAAGAAGACCTGTTCCTTGTGGAGATGCCGCTGCTGTGGGAGGTAGCGGCAGACAGAGGGTCTTGGCGGAGGTGAAGGACCTGGTAAAGGGCCATGGCGGGCAGAACCCCCTCATTGGCCACCTGGAGAATCCACTCCATCATCTCCTCTGAGCGCTTCTGCAGCTCAGCGACGCTCTTGTTCTAAGAGAGAGAGAGAAGAGAGAGAGAGAAACAGAGAGGGGGAAGAGACAGAAAAGGATGGAGAGAGAGGAGAGAAAGGCAGCGTGAAAAAAGGGGAGAAAGTTCAATCGCAGTACAGATACACATAGTTATTGTCAAGCTGAGTAAAAACATATTTTGAGTTAGAAACTAAACATCTACCTTTCTCAACAGGACCTTTTTGATGAGCCTCCACTGACTGTAACAAGAACAAGAACGGATGTGTTACACTCTCTACAGTACAATGATCCCGATGGGCTCAGATGGCTGCGAGCGGTCAGGGAGTCTGGCTATTTAATCAGAAGGTTGCTGGTTCGAGTTTCTCAGCTGTGCTAATGACGCTGTGTCCTTGGGAAAGGCACTTCACCTTACTTTCCTCGGTGATAATGTCCATGTACTTACTTTACTGTAAGTCGCTCTGGATAAGAGCATCTGCTAAATGACTAAATGTAACCTCTAAATGTAAACAATGACAACTAACAACACATGGTAACATTGTGTTCAACAGGGCGTAGCCTAAAGAGGACGGGGAGACTCACGGGTGGGACATCATGGCCTCTGACACTGGAGTTTCGTCCCGCGTCATTGGTTCCTCTGGGCGGGATGGGACTTTGATTGGTGGAAGAACACCTACATGTGGAGGACATACATCTCGTTCTGATGGCATACTGGCTCCAGTGCCAACATCAGCCCTGCAGCCCTTGACAAACACACACCATGTAAACAAATGCACACACACATACAAACAAACAAACAAACAAACAAGGCGGGGTGTGTGGGATTGAGGTTTTACAATTAGCAGTGAAACACAGCAAGGAAGAGAGAGATAGATAAAGAGATAAGTGCCTTGAACATCAATTATTTTATCTTTTGATTAGGAAATATGACTTGGAAAATATGAAATATGACTAGATCTACAGTATTATATCAAGTTAGGTCACATTGTTAAACACAACAGTTAAACTCACAATAATGAAATTCTAAAGAATCTAAAGAACACAAACATTTTCGTCTGTTTTAATCGTTTTAGCCATAGACGTTTTAGCAACTATAAGATGACACCTTACCTTCGAAGTGTATAGGCCTCTGTTGTTTTAGTGTTTCCTGTTTTGGGATTTCGTCGCTGTTTTCCACTCAGTAAGGATGACAAACTCTTTCAGACGACTCAATTGCGACTGACAGATTTGATTTTGCAATTCGTTTTTACATCATTTGGTAAAGCACGTCACAATCCCTGTATTTGCTATGACGTCATAATATGTCTAAATAGCGCTCTTTGATAGCGCGGAGTCTTTCCCAAAACAATGGCCCGACTTTTTAGACAAAAAGGTACGATTGCGATGTTTTAAAATAACTATCGCGTGCATGGGTTTTCGCACTTTACTGCAATTGGTAGGGACATTTTTGACAGTGTGAATTGTAGGCTACAGCGATTCTACGTCCTGTGCTATCCAAATACTACTTTCACGTAATAAACCACACAGTGAGAAATCAGCTTTGCTGTAAAAAAAGAATAAAGACTGAAGCTTTATTGACATGCACGCTACACACATGTCAATCTCATCAGCGTATCTCATTGGTTATCACATGAAGAGAGAGAGCACAAGAGAAAATACCAGGGCCGGATGCAGCCTGCTTTGACTGGGGGGGCAGTGAACATTTCTGGGGGGGCATCATGATAACGGAAGGGGGTCGTGTACTTTTTTATAACCATGATATTATCATTTTTGAGTCTGCTTAACGATCCGAGTGTTAATCAGGCACGGAGCCAGACGTACACATTCGGGGCTTAACCCAAACCCATGACATCCTGTGTTTGATGTGATGCTGGATGGATCCTCTACAGTGCGAGGGCGCAAAGCGCGCGAGCGAAATTTTTGGGCATTCATTTGTGCGCAAAATAGTTTTTTTTAGCTCTATGTCAAATAAACCGCCGCCGTTTTCCAATTGGTAAAAACCTTGTCTATGAAGGTGATGTCTTTATCATTTCTGGCTCCAAATTGTCGACAGGGGAAGCAGAAACATGCATGTAGCTTGGCTGAGTTCTCTAACCAAGTTTGAGAGCGATTCTTATAGGACCTTGGCTGAAAATGCGCATTGGGTACGTTTGCAGAACAGGCTGCATTGGATTGCTGTCATTCAAACCATGCTCGCCTTCACACACAGCAGCGGTAATGTTGGTACCGAGAGACAGGGTGCTTCCACTAGGACCCGCACGCTCTGCCTGCTTTGAAGTATGAGTTTAATATCCCTTGTCGCAGGGGCAGTAGTAGATGGTTTGGGGATCAGAAATCGATGCATGATAAAAGTTTTTTCTTTGTAGGTACAAACACGCACGCCAAGAACAATCGATGGCTAACGAAGCTAAAAGACTACTGTTAACGTCTTTAACCCGTGTATCTTCTATGAAAACAAATAAAGATTACAACCGAAACAGAAGTATGAAATTCCAGGGTCTAACATTAAACACCAATGCTACACTTTACTATTCGTCAAAAGCCCTCCACAAAAGACCGATATACAATAACTTCGAGAACAAGTGAGTGAGTGGCAAGAGATTCGAGGTTGATTTCACTTTTATCGGTAAACGTGGATGCGGAGCTCTAACCTACGTTGCCCATTATCAACCAGACAATCACTGGGGAATCTTTTAAAAAGATTGGTTGAAAAAAAAGCATATTACTGAAAGCACTAACAGACTTTTTCATAGCTTCAACATGTAACCATTATGGCTGAAGTCATTATGAAGGCATTCACAGAGCCTACATTGCTACACAGGGCCCCATGGCCAACACAGTTCAGGACTTCTGGGAGATGGTGAGGCAGGAGCAATCGGGCATCATCGTCATGATCACTGTGCTGAAGGAGAAGAATGAGGTTAGAGGTCACAGGGGTCACCTCCCAAAATCTCAATTTCTACCCAAGGTTCTCAACGACCCCTCCCTTCACCTCAGTCCCACCCCCTCCATCTGTCCGTTCACCTCACCCTCCTCTATCTTCCTCTAAATTCACATGTCTCCTCCCTACACTCCCATGTTTAATGGTCTCATTGCAAAGCTCTGATGTCTTATGTACACGTGTTTCCAAAGGCTCAGGTGTGTGTGTGTGTGTGTGCGTGTGTTTCAGAAGTGTGAGCTGTACTGGCCTCACCAGAAGGGCTCCTATGGCAGGTTTGACCTCTGTGTGACTTCTGTGACGGAGTGTGTTGGCTACACTGTTAGAGAATTAACACTCCAGGTGATTGATAACACTCCTTTACATTGTAGCTGTTTGTGTATGTCCAGATGTAACTCATTCATTCATGTATTCATTCATCTGTTCAGCGGTGCATGTATTACAGTTGTACATAAATGTGTGTGTGTGTGTGTGTGTGTATAGCTGGGAACAGAGTCTCGTGAGGTAAGGCATTACTGGTACTCTACCTGGCCTGACCACCAGACCCCAGAATGTTCAGCCCCTCTGCTGCGATTGGTGGAGGAGGTGGAGGACTACAAGAAGTCCCTCCCACACAGCCCTGGACCAATCATCGTCCACTGCAGGTAAGGCCCTGTTCAGGGTATATATGTGTGTGTGTGTGTGTGTGCATGTGTGTGTTAAGCAGGGGGGGGACCACTTTCCTCAGGCCTCCAGGGAAATCTATCTTTTTGGTCTAGTTTGAATTTTCTTTTATAAAATGTTTTGGGTCGTTTCGAAAGTGACACATTCACATGTAAACATTTTATATGTGTTTTATATGTGTTTGTGTGAGGACAGTCTGGAACATTTCCTAAACTGACCCTCATTAAAAGGTCAGTGTTCACCTTTTGCTACCTCGGGAGGAAGATAAAGATCGACTCAACAACTCCTTACACAGTGAACTCAACTACCATTTAATCACAAAATTATTCATCCAACAAAGTGTTGAAAATCATTTCGATAAAGTCCAAGTGCTTTTCAATTTGAGGGGCTTTGGTCATGAAAGGCACTTTGGCTGAGACACGGAAAACTGTAAGATAATGGCATCCAAGAAACCACTGGATCAAGAGACCACTGGATCAAGAGACCACTTTAAAGGGAGGGCAGAGCTGCGGGGTGAAAACATTCCAGAGGGTTTCAGACCTTGACATATATCAGAAGAAACAAACTCTAATTAGAAAAATGGGATTCCGAAGTTCTCTAGGCTGTCATGTTCCATGGTATTCAGGATGGGTCCATTCCACATCAGTCCAGTCAGAGTCCGTTCTCCAAAACTAAAACCACACACTCCCTCCTTCCTAGGAGTACTGGTTGTGGATGAGTGAGTGTGTGCGTGTGTGTGTGTTCTGGAACGATTCCCGAGAGCCATGGGCTCACACCTCGTTTCTCCACTCCGGGTCTAAAAGCTGCTGAGTCATACTCTCTTCCGTGTCCACTAGGGGGCATGTTTGAGGGAGAGAAAGAGAGGAGAAAAGTGAGAATAACAACCTAGATTGTGACTACGTGTCAGTGCGTGAGCCAGCCTGTGTGTGTTTGTCACCTTGAGGCTCCGCTTGAAGGTAGAGAGCAGCCAGTCTCTCCACCAGCACGTCCTCCTCCTCCATGGCGTGACAGTAGAAAGCAGCAGCAGTCCCTTGATCCTCACAGTACTCGATGAACCTGAGAGAGAGAGAGAGACCGAGGGAGAGAGAGAAGAGAGTGTGGTGCTGCCAGGTTTGACTTACAATCAGGAGATGTATTCAAACAGGGAACCCAGAGGTCATAGTTACATCACTCACCTGCCCCATATAGGGTCTTCTTTCAGAACTATGGGGTTTCCCACCACAATGAGCAGGGCCTTGGCTCGTGTCGTCGCCACGTTGAATCTCTGTGAAGAGGAGATGAGTGAGTACATGAATTTACACATTTCACAATTCACACACACGTTCAAGTATCTGTATGTAAATGTGTGAGATACAGAATTGGGGAGTGAATGTGGTCTTGTAGTGTGTGTGTCTGTTACGGCATTTCCGCTAATATGTGAGTACGAGGATGAGTTCTGACCTTCTCGTTCTTGACAAAGCCAAGGCTGAACTTTTGATCTAGCTTGACGTATTCATGGGTGCTGCGAACTGTTGACACCAGGATCACCTTCCTCTCTTGTCCCTGGAACTCCTCCACTGAGCCCACCTACACACACACACACAGAGCCAAGACACCACACTTTTTAAAGTTTCATTGATGGCAATTAGCTTTCAATTAAAAATTGTTTCCTAAAAACATTCTCAAAACCTTCAAGTCTTTCATGTCCAGCTTAAGGTCCTTCTCCACTATCTCGATGGCCTTGCGGACCTTTTCCACCTATTGGACATACACAAACATCATTAGACATAAGCAGGTTTGCATCTGTGAACACATGCCTAGGCATACATTTGATGAAAAAGACCTAATGTCTGAGAAATATATACATATGAACAGAAGTCAAGAGATTGTGCTGCTGTGCAGTTCTCACCTGTTTCCTGTATGGGGCAATAATTCCGATTTCCTTGGGGCTGATTTTGGCCAGGCCCTTCTTGCCCTGGGTCTGGAAGAGCTTCTTCAAGTACTCCATCAGGATCTCTACTTCTGCCACGTTGAAGAAGGAGGGGCTGTTAGCCTCACGCTCGTCACGACCAGTTACCCCACGGAAGATTATTGGGAAACCCTGGGAAAGAGATGAGAGAAAAAAAGGTTAATGTTGTGCGCGTGTACGTGTACGTGTGTATATGTGTATGCATGTGTGTGTGTGTATATGTATGTGTGTGTGATGTGACCAACCTGCTTCTGCAGATGTTCCCAGTGGCAGTAGGAGTTGCGAACGATCTCGTCGGCGAAACACCTGGAGCTCTCCATCGTAGAAGAGCTCGTTGGGAATCTTCAAGATGGCAGGATGAGACCTGGGAAACAGGGTTGTAGAAGATCAGGGTAGGGAGGACGTATCAACGCATCATCGCTCGCCAGTTTAGCTTCCTCCCTCCCTTGCCCACATTGCGGATTGAACTCACACATGACCCCCTTTCATAAACACAGCTTTAGCAAGCTACGCCACCAAAAATAACAGTAGAAATAGCAATTTGATGGCTCGGGTGGACAGTGTTTATTTAAATATATAAATGTGTAATTCATTCAATCCGGTTACACACACATTCATACATGAACAGCATATACTATATGTAAGTGCTACAGCGCACATACCTGTAGTTGCGCAGTAGTTTGGTAACATAGCGGTCGTTGTAGGCCCCTCCCTTGCCCTTCTGGTACAGAGAAACATCCTTCATCAGCCTCTCCAACAGAGACAGCCCTGCCAGTAGAACGAGGTCAACACCAGTGAGTCTGCAGCTGCCACACTAAACTGTGCTCGACACAAAATGGGATGTTTCTCACAAACACCTGTCAAGCTGGGTCATATGATGCGTCATGCTCTGTGTGGTGGAGGTACTCCTTACCCATCCCATGTTTCATGGCCAGAGGAGATCTCAGGATGGGTCCTAACTGTTTGGGATCTCCAGCCAGCACTACCTGACCTGACCCAGGCTGGAGGAGGCCTGTACAACACACACACACAGACACGGACACACGGACACACAGAAGAAACAAGACACATAGAAAAACACACACAAATCAGATACCCAACAGATTCACAAAGCCATCATCATTATTTCTTATTAATAAATTAAGTACGGTATTTTTCCTCCAATCTTACCTGCCAAGGGAATAATGCACTCTGTCTCCACTGCATGTCCTGCCTCATCTACAAACACATGACTGTAGTGACCCTGGGGCACTCCTCCAGTCACTAACCTGAAAGATGCAAACACACACTGTTGGCATTTAGGCTAAGGAAATATATGAGGGGCTGTTCTATGGGTGTATGTGAAGCTCCCTGTGACATTGCTTGTAAAAAGAGCTAATGCAATTTGATTTGATATAGGCATAGGTAAGGAACATCAGTTAGCATTGGTGGCTAGGGAAGTGCTTCATTAATATGTATTTAGCAGTTAGCCTGAGTCTACCTTCCAGCAGTCAGCAGGGTGGTGACCATTATCTTGTACTCCATGAGATCCTCCTTCGAGGGAAACACAAAGGTCTCCTTGTCCTCGTCAAGGTTACAGCACGCCTGTTTACACACACACACACACACGCACACGCACGCACGCACACACACACGCACGTCAACTAACAACATCCAGTAAGGACTCAGATTACAGACCAAGGTGGAGGTTTAGATTACAGACAGGCACTGACCAGCAGTTCCCCAGGCACGTCCCAAGGGGTTGCGGCTGCTGGCGTACATACGCAACACCAGCCGCTTGTCAACGTGTTCCACAATCCTCTTACACAGCAGATCTGCCGCGCTATTGGACGGAGCACAGGCTAGGATGTGGTGGGAGCTGTTCGTCTTCACCAACTGTTTAATGGCCTCCACCACAGTCACCGTTTTTCCTGGGAGTGACACACACACTTGATTGTTAGCATTCATTGGAGAATCATTTGATACCTTTAGTACATATATGGTCTAAAACATTACGATATGAAATTACGATAACTTTTCATACACATCTTACCTGTTCCAGGTGGGCCAAACACCAGGTAAGGAGCAGGTCTGGATGAGCCTGCCACAATGTTCTGAATAGCTCTGAGCTGTTCTGGGTTCTTCTCCAGCTTTGAGTCGTAGAGCCTGGGCAGACATTATGAAAGACGAGGGTGGAGTTTAATGGAGATGAATCTGGGTGTAATAATGATCGCAGTAACAAAGTAAGTAGGGTTTCTTCCCATTGGCAATTTGCTTATCACAATCTATGCCCATGCTTTGGCTACCCTCGTTGTTTATGATCATTGACCTATGCACTTTTTGATCCATATAAGGACACATGAAACCACTATGAAAACCTAGGGGATTTGACTGTTTTGGTTGCCATAACCGCAACTTGAGGAGAGCAGAACTGGTGGAGGAGGTGTTTCCGGGGGATCACACCCAAAGGAACTGACCTGAGATCAGGGAGGTCGGGCATGGGAACGGAGTCTTTCTCAGAAGGAAACAGCACCTCCCCCAGCTTGTATTTGGAGGCCATCTCTGCTGCCCTCTGCTGCAGGCGAGTTGTAAGGCGGTTAACTGTAAACTCAACGTTGAACTCCATCCCATCGATGAAGCTTTGCCAACAGCCTAAAGACATACACAGCAACTGAATTAAACTGAAATCTTTTTAAATCGTTTTTTGGCTGAACATCAACACCATGTTGCATATAGGCGTAGAAACACTAGAAGTTAGAAACTAGCTGACTGGTTCTTACTTCTTATTGAAGTTCAGCTGGACCTTCTCCAGTTCCACTCTGTAGACAAACCCTTTGTACTTCACCAGGCCTGCTGAGCCTCGCGAAGCTTCGGCTGTCTTGGTGACTAGCAGGGCATCTCCCCCTGAGCACCGACGGACGGTTCTCTGACACACCTGGCACCTGCCGGGGGGGGGGAGCGTGACAAAGAGATGACATCAACGCAAATAGCAAAGCAGAAATGTGGACTGTGTTTGTTTTCTGAGTACACTGAGCATGCAGCCCATTTGAAACACCTGCTCTTTGTGTTCCTTTTGATGTGTACCCTCTCAGTGTGGATGTTAATGTGCGCTGTGTCCTTGCTAGGGTGTGTGTTTGGCGTGCGTGCACGTCCACTCACATCGAGAACTAGGAATCTCTTATTGCTGTGGTGAAAGCGCATGGGCTGGTTCTCCATGTTGTACTTCTTAATGTCCACCTCCATCTGCAGCTCCTCCAGGTAGAGAAGCACCTGGAACTTGTGAGAGTAGTTCTTCCAGCTTAGAGCAGCTTCCAACACTGACCTGGAGGGGGAGCATTCAAACAAGATACATCTGAATATCTATTTGAGATGACACAGCACATTCAGCCACAGAGACAGTTATCCAACTCAACTCTGACTATATACATGACTGCAGGGTTTCCCTGCAGAAAATTGGTTAGCTAAGGTGGTAGGGTTTGCCGTCAGACTGGGGGGGGTGACAAGTTTGTGCGATAGACTAATGCTGGGGCTAGTTTGTGCGATAGACTGATGCGTTCTGCAGAGAAGGGAGACTGGTCACGGTTTGGAATTGAAGGGAGAAAACAGGACAACGGCGGATATCTCTCTCAACAACAAAAAAAAAGACTATGTAGTTAAGGCGTTGGATGACGGACAGACAGACATACGGTTTGACCCAATGAGAGGTGGGAGAAAGGATAGGCAGATGGATGGATCGACCACCACATACTCACTGTGCGGAGCGTATTTCCGATCGATAGGAGAAAGAGGACAGTTTGCCCTGATCAAACTGAATGAGCTCCCTCACATAGGCCGGCACCTTGTAGTCCCTCAGCTGGACCAGCGACACCAGACACAGCTTGGCCGTGCTAGAGAACGTGGGGATGAAGAAGGCACAGGAGGTTAAGAGATGTTTCCCCCATCCTTCTTACAGGGGGACAATTGGGACATCACTGCTCAATGACTACTTCAGCAGATAAACAGGTGATTTTGATGGGCGGGGTTTTACGAAAGGAAAAAACAGAAACTGGTGTTGCATATCTGAGATCCCCCAACTAGATGATGGTGATAGTATGGAGTGACGGAGGGTAGCACCATATCAGATGGAGAGTTAAGCGTGTGGTAGGTGCCAGGTGTCGGGTGTGTTATCTACCTTTCAGGAGGCTCTCCATCCTCCACAGTGAAGTACTGGGAGTTGTAAGCTGCAATGCAGCGGGGTTTGTAGGGGGCCGTGGGGGCCAGCTCCCTGGCCAGGGAGGTGACGCGCTGGGCTTCCAGGAAGCGGACGATGTGGAAGGCCGGGGAGGAGGGCAGGAGGTCTGTCTTGAACTCGAAGGCCAGAGTGGCAGGGGTAGAAGCCCACCATCCTAGGCTTGAACTTGACCTTGATCTCATAGCGCACACCTTAGCAAGGAGTCAGGTGGCTGAGCGGTTAGGGAATCGGGCTAGTAATCAGAAGGTTGCTGGTTCTGGGCCGTGTAAAATTACGTTTGTGTCCTTGGGCAAGGCACTTCACCCTACTTGCCTCGGGGGAATGTCCCTGTACTTACTGTAAGTCGCTCTGGATAAGAGCATCTGCTAAATGACTAAATGTAAGGCATGGGAGACAGCTGGTTCACAATATGCTCACAGATGACTAACTCCTGAAAGCTTTTGGTCCAACCAGTTTATTGACAGTTTAGGCCTGGAATGCATACATGAGCACTGGGTGTGGACTTTGATATAAATCCGGTCTAACCATCCATGATCTAACCATCACGCCATCCATGAGCATGACTGTGTGTGTACAGTACACATCAAGGTGTTGTGGTTGTGCTGTGTATATATTTGGTTGGGTGTGTACTCTTACCAGGTAGGAGTTGGAGCGGGTTGGCTCGGGTGACTTTGTGCTCATCTTCCAGGACGAAGCAGTTCATCCAGTGCAGGGCAGAGTAGTAGGTGAAGTGGACCGGGCCCGAACCCTTGTTCTCCACAAACAGACTGACCACATGAACCTGAGGAAATCCAGTAATGTCTCAAGCCCAGACCAAATGATGCACTTTACTGTACAATATCAAGAGAGTGACTTTAAGACACAGGCCTCCCAAATGTCAGCCTTGGTATCTACACACATTGCTGGCTGGTTTTGTTGTGGTTCCTTCAAGGTTTTGCGAAAGCCACAGAGGTCAAGCATGGTTCTAACCCTTACCTCTGTCACTCCATCCACAGAGATGCGAATTCTCCCCTCCTCCATATTATGATCAGTTGTGATGGTGACCCCCCCTTTGTCAGATATATACATAAGCCTGGGAAAGGGTAGGTTATGGGGCAATGGAGGGTTAGAGGTGAGGGTGGTTGGTAGGGCACTCACAAAACATCAAATCAGAGAAATACATCCTTCCTTCCATTCAAACACTGATCTGACATGACTCAATTAATAACTGGTTTGTACATATCTCAATATTTAACCATCCAATTGTATCATATCAGAGATCGCATTAAAGAAAGCAGGGAAGGAGTATTTACATGTATTGGAGTATGCGCTGAGGGTCTGAGGTATGCTTCCTGCTTACCTTTTGGCTTTCAGATTCTGGATGAGACGATGGGCTAGTTCTCTCCTAGCACGGACCCCCGACACGGCCTCGGGGGCGTCGCCCTTGTCAGGAGAAACTCCATTCTGCACAGGCACTCCATTGGACAGCCCCAGCCGCGGTTGCTGGGGGCGGGGCTGCGGTTGCTGGGGCCGGGGTCTTTGCCACTGATCTTGATGAAAAGCCCTCACCTGCAAGAGAGAGGCGGATGAGGACGTCACAGAACTCTCTCTCTCTCTCTGTCTCGTCCTCGATCACCCACTCTGAATGTCTCTCCATCCCTCTTTTTAGATTCAAAAAATATCTCCTGGGAGAGGTTGGGGGCGATATGATCCGTTAACCAGGATGTTGACATGACTTGAGGATCCCAGCCAGATCCCCTCCCAGCTCACCACCTCTGCTCAGTCCACTCTCAGCCTGCTCCAGCCCCTCAGGACTCTGTGGTTGAGCTGGGCTGGGTTTCAAGCAATACTACACCACCATGGAACCACGCCACAGTACGTCGCAACATAGTCCAGTACATATAGACAGATTGAAACTCAGTGTGTGTGTTGACATTTTACCCACACACCAGTCAACGTGCCCAGTGGTTTGACTCCCAGAAAGTGCGGTTCACCAGAATCCCAGTGGAGATCACATATAACACTGTTCACCTGCATACTTGCAGAGCTGAGGGGGAACCTTTCCGTCTCAGAGTCGTCAGTCACTTGCTACTGAAACAATTACAAAACAACTCAAAAACATAGGACGAGCTGCCAGTCAATGAGCATCCAGACACCTGCTAGCTACTGCAGACTGACTTTTACCACCGGACCCATGATCAGGAAACTGACACAATGCCTCCACTTCCCTCTCTGCATAGTGCAGCAGATTTATGATCACATGATGCCCATACTTTCTCATATCATATGTTTTACAATCTATCTTTACAAAAAAGACAAAGTACACTAGGGTCAGGTTGGAATATGGGTCACAAGGGCAAACAGAGAGGAATTTGCCCGAGGTATTTGTTTCTGTCTCTTCTTTTATCAGGGTGTAACTAAAACAGCAGATAGCCCTCGTCTCTAAACCATACTACTTCGATCTGCAACAGGAAGACAAGACTAAGACAGGACCAATCGAAGACCTGGACACTCCTGGCACTGGGAATTTATTAGTAGGGTCCATGGCTATCTCTGGCCCATGGCTATCTCTGGCACACCTACCCTCATATCCTAGGAAACGAAACCCAAACAGACTTTGAATATCAACGCTGACACAGGTCAACCGTAAACACAGACTGTTTGTATTTGTTGTTCAAGGTTCAATGGGAAACGTAATATGATGACGACGTTGTCAGGTTTGCCCAAAATGTACTCGTAACTAAGCCGGTCAAGGACCTGGGTGACGGGGCATTGAGACCTAAGATCATTAAAACCTAAGATCTTGAGGGGGTTTACCATGGGATTGAAGTGTACTTGTCCATCGTAAATCTTGGCTTTTCGAGACAACCTTAGAGCATACAGAATCCCACTGAAGTTTGGGTCCTTGAGACCAGGAGCTCTGTTGAAAGAGACATAACAGGTGCATTTTTGCATTTTAGATTAAAAGCAAAGGTCATAAAATATTATTCCAATGCGAAAAAACACACAAAGCCCTTCCTATCAACAAACATGAACACAGGAGCTTTTGCAGCCTAATTCATATTGGGCACTGTATTCAGGTAGCCCACAGAATGCAATTGTTTCGAATTCATTCAAACAGAGAAACAGCTACACAGTAGCGTGACCTGACCGCATCAAGAAGGAAGACAGGCCTACCTGTTCCTGAATTCGGAGTTGTAGATGTCACGGAGTTGGTGCTTGTCTATAATGGATCTTCGATTTGTTTCTTCTAGGAATTCAATGAATTCCAGTCCAACTTGGCGACGAGCCTGCATACTCCGTCCACTCATGTTGTATAAAAATGACGGATCAATTCCGCAACATAAATTGAAAGTTTAAATACGATCAAGCCACTTCAGTTACGTGCAGCTAAATATCAACAAACGCCCGATGATTTGAAAAGAAGTTCTTCGGAAATGATGATACCAGGAAGAAACGAAACCTAAATTTAACTGGGCGGATACGCTTGATAAACGGGAGTTTAGCCTACTCCATGTAGCAGGCCACTATCTGGGTATTGCCTATGATTCAGATAAATCGTTAAAGCTGTGAATCGGCGGCCTGTCTTTTAAATGTAAAGCGCTCTCCTGTGTATCTAGTCTATTCTTAGCATGACCATCTTTTATGCATGCTACATTGCATGGAGTTTGTTGTTTTACCATAACCACATTACCATAACCACGCTGAAAACGTGAATGTATTTAGCGTACATATAGGCTATAAAATTCATACATATATGTATAACAAATATTTGAAGTGGGTACGAACAATGTCGTAAGTTGTTATGTCGCTCAGTTCTCTCCAGCGAGGTTGGTGAAAGGGGCTTTCCGGAAGGTGGACTTGCAGCGAACTAACTCTTATGACACAAGATGACGCTGTTGACTCAGGTTGATCGAGGTCATAGCCTACCTCAAGGATTCGGTGCGAAGCGTTGACTGCAAGTGCCACCAATCAACGAGGTTAGTGTGTACGTGAGGGTGTGTGTGTGTTTGTGTGTGTGTGCAGGTGATCAGTACGGGCCATGGTTAGAGTACGGTAGGTCTTGGCATAAACGGGTCAAATTGGTTTGAGGTTGAAGCACCAGAATACTCGAGGTTTCTTGTCTTGTGTATGAGACTCTAGAGATGGTCAGGAAGGGTCAGGACAAGGTAGCCTACTGTAGCACAACACACACACACACACACGGACACACACAGTTGTCTCTGTGTGCCAATGTGTTGGTATCGATATCAGTGTGTACAGACAGCGGTGACTCATTAAACT
>CAEFZP010000136.1:392500-400000 GCA_903064625.1 Mallotus villosus | reverse complement strand
GAGAGCCCCACTTCTAATGCTTGCACTCCTTGCCTCACACGATAGGCAGATAGGCTCCTCTCCCCTAGAGAGTCTCTCTCTTCTGGCCATCATCTATAGCCCTCTCCCCGCCGACCAGGAATGTAGCCTTCCCCAGAGGCTTGAGAAGGTGCTTGTGCGGGGATGATGTGGATGGTAATGATCTCTTTAGTTTGGGGCTGAAGCTAACAGGGCTAGCAGCTCCATTGGCTCTTGGTGATTTTATGATTTACATCTAACTTGGCGCTTTGAGCAGATAGTTTGGCAGTGATAGTGATGAGATGAGGATGATTTGTGCCTGTCCATCCAACCACTTGGCTTACCTGTCTGTGTGTTTATGTGCTTGTGTGTGTTTGCACTTTTGGTGAAATGTGTGAAGAGTGCTCTCAACTATATTCTAGTCTTTATGATATAAATGAAGTGACCTGAACTTGAGAGTGGTGGTGTGGGTAAAGGATGCGGTGCTAGGGGTCAGTGGTTGGAAAGATGTAACCCTACTCAACCCACTTGAGAGTAGGGGAGAGGGAATGAGAAGAGGGGCTACTGTAATGTTCAATGTTCAAGTGTTCTGGGTCGTGAAAACATACTGTGATTCTTGCACAACATCGCATGTAAACGGATAAGGAATGTTATACGCTGAGTCATATTAAGAGACTGACACTAAACAGAACACTGGAAGAGAGAAGTAGGGGTTTTAACTCTGAATCTCAGAGCAGATCTACCAGCTTAAGAAGCATGCCTAAAGATATGTTTCCCTTTGAAACAGGATCATCGTGAGACAGCATAGAGGATATATTTGCTAATTGATACTTCTGTGTTTAGGGTGAGCTGGGTATGACTTCTTCTTCTGGTGCAAAACCATGCACTCATTATCCCTCAATGCTTCCACCAATACACTTAAATGGGATAATTTAATAACAGAAAAGGAGATTAAACTAAACATGTTTTTAGTAAGACGTAGCTGCCAGCAATCTTTCCCTTTTTCGAAGCAAATACGAGCCTGAGTTAACTCATAGCTGATGTGTCCTGGCCATAAAAATCCCCTTTTGTTTGTCATCAACATAGTCAGGATGTCTGCGTCTTAGTCATGAGATCAATGTGTTGGTGTACTGGACTGTGTGAAACTGAGCTTGAATATTGGACATGATGAGGCCGTGAGGCTGGCTAACCTCACGGTCAATGGCGTGGTTATCCAAACGGTTGGCCGAGGTCCAGAGTTACGAAGTCCTGGCTGGAGGATGGTGTTTGTGTGTGTGTATGTATTTTGGTTGTCTTTCTGATGGAGTATTTATATGGGTTAAGTGGAATTGTGTTTATTGATATGTTTGCATGGGGAATTGGTTTTACAAACATCCCCCTTCACCTAGTTCAGACATAGAGAACATCTAGCTTGGAGAGCAGAGCGTTTGGTTGCCATGTTTGGAGGAATCCACCCCAAAGATGAACATCACAGTCCCTCACATGTTGTCTTTTTGAGCGTTTTCCACGAAGTGTTGTTGCTGCATGCTGTGGTGTTGGCGACCTCTCTGTGTCATAAACAGCTGTTGATGTGTGTAGTTCAGTGTCTGATAAACACATTAGACTCCTGTTTATTCCGTGATAAACTCTCCCAGTTTAAACACTTAGCAGAAAATGTGATTCTACGACAACGGTATGATGTGTGTGTGTGTGAAGTAAAAGCACCATGGCAATGGACTATGGTCCATAACCCTTCCTCACACACACTTAAACATTTACAATATATACTGTTCACACGCACACCTCTGACGTTTGGGAATACTAGGTCACCTACATTTTCAGGTCTCTGGCATCATCTCTCCGTCATCTCTTCGTCATCCCTCCCTCCATCCCTCCCTCCACCCATCCCTCCCTCCACCCATCCCCATCCCTCCACCCATCACTCCACCCATCCCTCCTCCATCCCTCCCTCCACCCATCCCTCCCTCCACCCATCCCTCCCTCCATCCATCCCTATCTTCCGTATATAAGGATGAATTAGGCACAACATGTTCTGTTATCTCTGTCAGAACTGGTTTGAAGCAAACTTGCCCCTGTAAGTATGTGCAGTATGTGTGTGTGTGTGTGTGTGTGTGTGTGTGTGTGTGTGTGTGCGTTAGTGTGTACCATGATTAGTTAACTGTACACTGAATCATGGCTCACCACTGAACGATGTTCGTGAGATACCCGGCACCACACAGCATTGATTTACACTCTCCACCCCGTCCATGTGCTTTACCGTGTGCGCACACATGTACTGACCCAACCTATCCATGTGTTTGAGCATGTGAGTGTGAGTGTGTGTGTGTGTGTGTGTGTGTGTGTGTGTGTGTGAGTGATGTATGGCGTACACACAGTGCTGTTTCGCAACATCTCCAGCTCTGCACTGCTACCTGCCCCCACAGACTCTGCACGAGAGAGGGAACGAACCCTGAACACAATCATCACACTGCCAGAGCCCTGTTCAGTTCTCGAGGACGGGATCAGGGGGAAACCTAGACACAACCCAATCACAAACGGGGAGAGAAAAAAAGCCAACCCCCTTCCATTCTGCCTCTCACTCAAAAACTGATTGTGGTTTTAAAACTCTCCATGGATGACATCATACCGGTGCTCGGGGTCCTGGTGTACCAGTATGGTTGCAAGGTTAAGCCTCTATGAAGCTGTAATATATTTGATTGAATTATCCCTTTAGCGAGAGCAGAAGCCAGAGGATAAACAGCCCTCTACTGGCCCAAAGGGACGGAGGAGTTTCCTAAACATGTTTCTGTTCTGCCAGCACTTTATTGTAAAACAGAAATAGAAATGATATTGTTCTACTGGCAGCTGGAGGTAAATGTTTTCCCCCAGAGAAGGCGTCCATGCTGTGTCAAGCGATCGCTCTGTTTATCATTGTTTACCAGGCGACTGAGGCTACTCTACCGTGTCTTTCCTGGAGGTGCTAAAAGGCTTCAAAAGATTTCGAAGGAGATTTACTGTCAATTTACACGACCGAGGACTTGTTGTCTTGGGCTTCTGTGGTCCCGTACAGAACGTTTGAGACTCTCCAACTTCCCAGAGACTGTCGCAGTGAGCAAAGCTTTGGCCAGGCATGTTGTACAGGTGGCCCCTACAGTGGGGACCAAGGGCTCTGGTCCTTCTCTCTGGACGTAGGTGATTGTCTTCCCTGGGAGAGCCGAGCCGGCTGAGAGCCCCTCCAGCCCACTGAGTTGAAACCCACCAATCGGGTGATGTTCCACATCCAAACGAGCATGTGACGTGAGAAAGAGAAGAGACAACCTAGTTCACGTCACATTGTCAATAAACATACATGTTCATGTGTACATACAGGGGCTCTTCCTCCATGTCCTTGCTCCTTGCATACACATTTGCACAAGTGCTTTTACGCAGTCAGGATGCAGGAATCTCAAATGGATATGAGATCTGTTGCTGATAAAAAATAAAAGAAACGAATCTCTACACAAAGTTCTGACCGGTGATTTTTGAGAGTTAAAAGGACAGTGTGGCAAATCTGACATGTGGGCTTGTCACACACACCAGAGGTCCAGCACATTCTTCACCTTACAAGGTGTGGGTCGCGACGTCAGGAGGTGTGTGTGTGTGTTTATCTCTCTCGCTGAGTGGGAATTTACAGAGACGCCTCACAAGGCACAAACAACAGTGACCTGGACAAATTGTCGAAATTCCATGAACATACCACAGAATCTGTGTGTTTGGGCTGACCACGCACACACACACAGACACACACACACACACACGCGCCAGAAAGGGAGAGAGGTGTGGGAAACAGGAAAGATGCAGGGTCAGGGTCAAAACGCACAGGCTTCGCACACAGAGAGATATACCAGTCAGAGATACCACTGAGTGATCCCAGCTGACACTCAGTGATGCTGACACTAACCGTGATATCCAGGGAACCCTACAGACAGTGACATATAGTAGTGAAGAGTTCCAGTGTGCGCACACACACACACACGCACACACACACACACAGTCAAATTGAACAAAAGCTTATCCTCCCACTCGTAACCGCTTTGAGGTGTTCTACAAAGGTTTATGCTGAGCCTTTAACATTTGACACTAACGACAGTTATAATCCTGGCTATTGCACGTATTGTTCGTTTCAGGATAAAGTACAGCATCTGCATGGTTGCCACCACACTGACAGGCACAGTACAGAATTTGCGCACAACAAAAATTCATAGCAACAGGATACATTTGATCCTTATCAAAGCTTATTTATTTTGTTTGATATCAACTGTCCATTTCAAATATCAAGTATAGGATTCTAATGATTCCTTTTGTAAACTAAACAATACCCTTTAATATACTGTACCTGTCCCTGTAATTACTTTGAAGAACATTTCAATTCTATTTCTCTACCTTATTCCCCTCAATATGTAATAAAATAAGAGGATGGATAGTAGATATAATGGGCGTGGCGGTAACCATGTTGGGCTGTTGTTTGATCGGCACAATTAAAAATCACCAAAATAATTGACAATATTTCAGCCATATCACAATGGATCACAAAGCCTTTTGGACATCAACTTGTGAATATTCCACCACTGACAACATGTTTTATATACATCTGTTGGGTAGTTTTCAAATAAGACATCCCTTAAAATATTTTGTCAACTCAGACTATTCACATAAAAGATTAGGTGTGGGTAGTACACAGAAGGGTGCCAGTGCAACAGCTGATACTCAATATTGAACTTTTAACTGTCTAACTATTTAACAAAGCAAGCTAATTTACGCCTATAATCTTATGATGAATGGGTTTATAATGAATGTATAAACCGAAGAGGAGGTTGTAAACAGGAATCCATGCTCTTGGCAGCTTGCAAACAAGCATTTCTTGCAATGTACAACAAGCCTATCATGAAACAAATAGGGAAATGTAAAACATGTGGTGAATTTTGGTTGAGAAAGTGCCAAAATAAATTGAAATGACCACCGCAACCCTTACTCTAACTGTTGCATGAGCAATTACACCTGTTACGGGTCTATAGTGAGGTATGCTCGTCTGTTACAGGTCTATAGCTATTTTGGTCGGTTGCACTACATCATACATCACAAAACACCTTGTTGGTGCAAGGGTTGAAATATAGTTGTGGTGGCTACATGAATGACCTTTCTTTTAAGGAGTTTCACTCACCACATAAAACATTTTTGCTTTCAAAAACAACATTGAAGTAAATGATTGTAACCAAAGGTGAGATTGACAACGTTGTGTTGGTAGGCTCTCAACTCCAGAGGTGTGTGTGTGTGTGTGTGTGTGTGTGTACGTGTGGGGGAGGCATTGCATGTTTCAGGAGCACTATTGAGGGAGTTGAAGGATCTCATACTGTGCTCATACTCCCTAATGTGGACGGGATGAGTGGGGAATGGCAGTCTCTCTCTCTCTCTCTCTCTCTCTCTCTCTCTCTCTCCTCTCTCTCTCTCTCTCTCTCTCTCTCTCTCAGTGCTTAGAGAGAGAAAGGAAGGGAGGGATGAGAGCCCTGTAGATAAGACTTTTTTTTGCGGTGCTTTTTGCAGCTTTTATTTATAGAGACAGTTGGAGGGAGAGACAGGAAAGCAAGGAGAGAGAGAGGAGGGGGGGCGGGCAAGATGCAGGAAACGACCCGGGCCAGAATCGAACCCAAACCCCCGTGTGGAGGCCTTGGTGGGACGCGCTTTTACCCAGTGAGCTCCCACGGCGCCCCTAGAGAAGACGTTTTGCGTGGGAACCTGCTGTGTTCCCCCTGTGCAGGCGAGGCACTGGACACCTCTCCCTGTCCGAGAGCGTTCTCCCCCCGGGGCTCCAGGCAGGTCACGTAAATATTAGTCTCAATGCCCTAATAAATCTGCCCCTCCTACTGCTGCTCTCACAGCCCCTAGACATGTTCCCTTGACACCGCACTAACACCTCCCCACACACACACACACACACACATGCCTGGCCTGTAGCTGCAAAAACAGACAGACAGAGAGAGACACACAGGGAGATGAAGAGAGAGACAGGGAGAGAGACTGTGAAGAACACTGACTCTCTCTGCACCTACAGGTGGCTGACAGCAGGTGTGCTACAGCTCCGACCCCTAAGCATCTATCTAGTCATTATTGCATCCTAGCAGCGTACCGAATCGTTTACCTTTAGCTCCGGGACATTATGGTTGATGCTACAGCAGCTGTCTGTGGAGAAACAGACAGGGACATCGATATCCACTGGCATTATTATGACAGTGCTAAACTATATGAACTTTGACCTCCCAGACCACCAGTCACCCCTAAATGGAGCAGTGTCCCATACAAGCCCTCTGGGGTAAACACTACCCATACCAAACACCAACACACACACAGAGACAGACAGGCATGTGAGATGACAGACAAACACACACACACACACACACACAATACAGACACACAGGGAGTGAATGACACAGCAGAAGAGTGTGCTGACATGCTGAGAACCTGGCCCGATAAGTGAGAGGTGAGTATAGGGGGATTTGGGGGGTCAATGCCTGCAGGTGTGTGTGTGTGTGTGTGTGTGTGTGTGTGTGACTGTGTGTGTGTGTGTCTGCTCCAGACTCCACGACCACCCCAGCTCAGAGACGACGGTGGAACCATCCGGGTCCTTGTTCCCCACCCAGGACCCAGGTTGTTGGAGTGAGAGGTGAGCGGAGGAGAAGAAGACAGGACAGTCCAAAGAGGAGAAGAAAGGGGGGATTAATGGAGGATAACATATAGCGGGAAAGAGGAATTACAGCAGTATCGAAGAGAGGGACAAGTTGTTATTGGGGAGAGGAGTGGGGGAGAGGGGGAAGACATTGGGGGAAGAGAGAGGAGGGGGAGAGGGGGGAGACATTGGGGGAAGAGAGGAGGGGAGAGGGGGGAAGACATTGGGGGAAGAGAGAGGAGGGGGAGAGGGGGAAAGACATTGGGGGAAGATAGAGGAGGGGGAGAGGACGAAGACATTGGGGGAAGATAGAGGAGGGGGAGAGGGGGGAAGACATTGGGGGAAGATAGAGGAGGGTGGGAGAGACTTGGGGAAGAGAGAGGAGGGTGGGCGAGAGGGGGACATGAGATGAGGAGGGGTGGAGGGGGTGGAGACCTTTGGGGGAAGATAGAGGAGGGGGAGAGGGGGTACGACATTGGGGGATAGAGCGAGTTTGGGGGAGAGTGGGCAGAGAGAGGGTGAGAGGGCAGATGGTGGCAGGTGGTGCTAGTAATATTGACGAATTGTAGCGAACGCGGTTCTTTCTGCTCAGATTAAGATCTTGACTGCTGATAAACATGCCCGACAGGCCTCTCGGTAACCCTATACACCCTCTACACACCACCCTCCCTTCATCCATCCATCCATCCCTCTCTCTCTTGCTCTTTGTCTCCTTCTCTCTCTTTACCCTCTCTGTCTCCATATATAATCATTCTGTTCTCCATCCCTACTACAGCCTATATACTGTGGCCTAAACAATTAGTCCTAACTCCTGGTCCCAAAGT